>VZRO01001471.1:84864-129922 GCA_013397915.1 Daphoenositta chrysoptera | reverse complement strand
GAGTTTTATTTATTTTTCAGAAACCTTGACCACTCTTACCAACAAATAGATGTTATCATCTGCTTCTTTGGAAAAAGCCACCCAAGCTGTAACACTGAGACATATCTCTAAAATCCCTTTGGAAATTATTGTGACAGATCTTCCAGGGTCTCACCCACCCAAAATGTCACCCACTCTGGGTCTCCTGGAGGCCAGACTGGACCAGATTTGGATTTTAGAGAAGCTGCTGGAAGGTTTTAGCTTAATTTGTGGAGGTATCTGTGCTCTGAGCACTCCCAGGAGCTCTCCTGCAGAGAAGCTGATGCTGCATGTGGTTGTCTCCGAGATGAAAACAGAGGTGCCGTGGGGAATACGCAAGTTCCTGCGGGCTCCTGCTCTGGGAGCTCAGGGATGGAACTGGCTCTGCCAGAGCCCTGCCTGACCCTGCCCTCACTAATCAGCTCTGGAGGCAGCGATTGGGGTAAAATCATCAGGTTTCCCATTCTGAAGGGACCGAGAGCAGATGTCCACTCTGCAGTGGGACAGAGGGCAGGAAGCACTGGTGAGCATCTCTGGGAATGGCTCTGGGATGCCTGGGATAGAGAGGGGGCACATGTCCCCCCACATCTCTGTGTAGGGAGCTGATGCCGTCAGGGTTGTGCTGATAGGGAATGGGTTTCTCATGGATGAAATTCCTGTGCTGTGAGTTTGTCACCAGCAAGCTCGGACTGCCTCCGGGTCACTCCTAACTAGGGCTGTGCCCCAGGTGTTGAATCAGCAAAGTGGCAGAGCCTGGGGTCAAAAACAGACTAGGGGCTGCCAGGGCCTCGTAGCCGAATGTCCCACTTTTGTGGTAGTTTATGTTGTTGGGGAGACTCCTGTAAGTCTTCAATCAGTCACTCTATTTAGGGCTCCAGAGAAAGGGGAAGGATGCAGCCCTGGGGTTAAACAGCTTCTCCATGGAAATCTCACAGCAGGAAAGATGCTGCTAATCCCATGAGGTGCCATGAGGCCTCTGAGGTGCTAGGAGCTCCCTAGGATCTCCAGGTATCACTGAGAACCATGGTTAAAATCCACCTGCCCAGCTTGCTTTTCACCCACATATTTTTCCAGTGATTTCCCCGACTGGAACAGGAATGTACATGATGATTGATGGGATCTGGAGTGAACCAGCCACCCCTTCCCGCAGCATGGAGCCCCGTGGAGTGAGCCTGTGGGTGTGAGGGAGCTAATTTGGAGGGATGACGACTCCTCCTCTCTGTCAGCACACTGTCCAGGCGGGGGCAGGGTAGGAACACGCCTGCTGATGTATTTTTTGGCTATTGCTTGGCCACTGTTTCCAGAGGGCTGTGGGCCAGCCAGGGCCTCCTGACACCATTTGTGTTTTTCTACTCGTTTGTATAACACATAAAAATTCATCCCTGGGTTCAACCAGCCTGAACCCGGGGCAGTTGATATCCTGCATGGGAACCTCTCCAGCACTGGAAGGCTCAGCATTGGATTCCAGCATCCCAGAAGCAGGGAGGGCACTGAACCAGCCCCACCAGGACTTGAGCCACCTCCTTTTGCTGCAGGAAGAGGCTGTGCTGGTTCTCTGCTGGAGGAGTTAAATGGACTAAGATTTGGGCTGGGAGAGGGAGAGAATCCCTTTGGAGGGAGAGCAAGTGCTGCCTGAGCAGGAACATGCGGCAGCAGATCGCGGCAGTGTTGTCTGGGAGAGAAATTCTTCCCATATTTGTCTTCATTAGCCACCAAAGGAATATGAACCCTCCTGAATGTTCTGTGATAAGGATGTGGAGCCAGGAGCTTTCTAGGAAAGGAGGGACAGGGCTGGAGCTCACCATGACTCCACACTTTGTGCTTCCTGCCCCTGACCGGCTCTTCAAGGCTTCTCCCGCAGCCCCGGTGCCTTTGCACTCTTTCACTCCTTTTTTGGTGCTCTTTTCCCCGGTCGGCTCCGTCCGTTAGGAAGCTGGAGAGCTGGAGATAGGTCTGATCCACTTCCTGACAGGAACTGAGCACTGCTCTGTGCAATGATCTCAGCCACAGTGGACATGCTCCTTGCTCACAGCAGGATTTCTAAGGGCCTGTGTTGGGAAAATGGGAGGGAAAGGTGATTTGTCTTTTGTCAAAGTAATAAATAATTTTAAAAATCCCACACTGCCTCTACCCAGCTTGCCATGTTCACATCCTGCTGCTCCCTCCTCTATCCATCCCAGAGAGACAGGATTTCCTTTTAGTTCTGCCAAAATCCAAACCTAAGGCTCCAGCTGCCAGGAGTCAGGAGGAGGTTGGCAGGGATGTGTTATCCATCATTCCTTGGCAAGGGCTGATGGGCTTCTGGTCTGAACCCCAGGAGGACCTGCTGATCCCAAATCCCCTCTGTCTGGTGCTTTCCTCAGGCAGAGACCTTATGCCCCAAGAAGCCTCTGATCCTGGTCTGGAGTTAGGTGTGATACAGCAGGGGCTCTCCAGGGAAAGGGGGGGTGCCTTTCTCCTTCTCCCAGCACAGTCCTGGGAGGCTCCTGACCGTGTCCCACCCCGCAGGTCTGGGCGCAGTCGGCCCCTCGCTGTGACCTACATGCCAACCTCCTGCACAACGGCTGCGGGCAGGACCACATCGAGTCCCCCAGCAGCAGCGTCACTGTCCTGGAGGACCGGCCCCTCAGCAACAAGGGCTCAGGGGGGTCCACCACCACCCAGATGAGCCCCCAGAGAATACAGCTGAACCTTCGTCCAGGTAAGAGCCCCCAGACTGCTGCAGGAAGGGGGGATGCAGTGGGAATAACCCAAAGGGCTCAGGCGCTGAGTGAGTCATCACTCTGCCTTGCTGGCCAAGGTGGTCTCGTGTCCTTCAGGGGCAAGGCCAGGCTGGCAGCGGCGCAGAATCCCCCAGAACATCTCTGGTGGGAAGCTGAGCTGTCTGATCACTGTGTTCATTCTCTTGCCTCAGTCCTGAGGTATCTGAGGGGCAGGTTGGGATTTGACTTCAACAACGTATCGGGTATTTTATAAAGCCATTCAGACCTGAGGCACTGCTGCTGGGCTCAGAATGCCTGGGTGGAAGTCAGTTCATATCTAACGAGCCACGGAGCAGCTGGCAGGCTTGGGCTGCCACCAGATCCCTGTAATTTCCCAGGCTCTGCTCAGCCAGGCAGGCTGGAGCCAATTAAGTGCTCTGGTCCTTTGCCAGCATCCAGGATTTTCAAGGATGCCAGGCAGGAGGCAAAACTATCAGGCACGTGGCCTCTGTGCATATCCCTGGGCATGGCCAGGAGGAGTCCTGCCCCATTGGAAAGACAGCAGGCAGAGGTGTCCCAACACAGTGAGGACATGGAGCTACTAAGTGGCCCTTGTTCTCTTTAGGTCTAAAGGTAGATGTCAGGGAGCAGATGAGTGTGCTGCTCTGAGTGCTGTAAATCCCTGTTCCTTGGAATAAAGAGGAGAGACCCCCAGCTTGATACCATCTCTGCCGAAGCAAGAAGGTTTGGCATAAGTCATCTGCCTTGACTCATGAACCAAGACCAAATCACGAAGGATACAAGCAGGACTGGTCACAGCTCATGTCCCACAAGCTCAGAATCCTCATGGTTTCAGCTCAATGAGGACAAATAGCTGCTCTCTAAACACAAAGACACAAACACCCTGGCTCCATGGTGGGGTCCCAGCACAGCTGGAGAGGGGATGGAGCTTTTTGGGCTGTCATAAATTTTGAAACTTTCTTCATCCTGGAAGAACATGGGGTGCAGATTTAGACAGAAATGTGAAAACAGTAATAATTTAAGCTCAGTTAAGGGATTTTTTCTCAACATTTGAGGTGTTCCGACAAGGCTGCAGCTGTGCCCTGCCTTATGTTTCAAAGAAACCATTTTAAAATCAGAAGAAAGAACCTGTGCCTCTTAAAAAGGTGGGAAAAAAGGGTCAACTCAAAGTGTTTTCAGCATTTTTTTAAGTGCTAAAGTCATCAAAACTGGGCTGTTTCCCAGAAGGCTCTTTCTAAGGAGGTTTTTGTTTCAATGGAAAATGTTTCACCACAATTTTCTCAGAAAGGGTTGGGAGAGCCAAGAGGAGACGAAAGGAACAGGGATGGGGGAGGGTACAGAAAATGGTCAGAGTCCTTGGAAGCTCAGAGAAGTCCAAAGCAGCCTTGCAGCCTGCCTTGTGATCCCTGTAAGACCTGCTTGAAGGTTGAGGGTTTCCCTCATTCCATCCAGCTGTTCCTGTAGGATATCTTGGGAGGTCAGCCCTGGAAAAGGAAGATCTGCTCATGTCCTGGCACTGAGAGGTTAGGAGAACAGGAGCCACAACCCCCATCAGCCATAGAATTCCAGAATGGTTTTTGGGTTGGAAGGCACCTTGAAAATGATGCTGTTCCACTCCCTGCCATGGGCAGGGACACTTTCCACTATCCCAGGTTGCTCCAAGTTCAATCCAACCTGGCCTTGGACACTTCCAAGGGGCACACAGTACATCTCCTGTGCAAGCACCTGACTAAGGGTTTTGCCCCTCTAAGGGTGATGTTTTCCTCCTAGAAGCTTTACCTATCCCCTTGGGTTCCTGCTGACCCCTTCTCCCTAATCCCTTGGTGAGCCCCCCTGCCCCTTCCAGGAGAGGAGCTCTTACTCTACTGCCCTGTCCCTTTGCAGATGACTCCCAGGTCTTTCAGGTCCAAGTGCGTCAAGTGGAAGATTACCCCGTAGACATCTACTACCTGATGGACCTGTCCAACTCAATGAAGGACGATCTGAGGAACATCCAGAACCTGGGCACAAAGCTGGCCAGCGAGATGCGTAAGCTCACCAGCAACCTACGCATCGGCTTCGGGGCCTTTGTGGACAAACCCATTTCCCCCTACATGTACATATCTCCTCCAGAAGCCATCAAGAACCCTTGCTATGAGTAAGTCCAGGTTGAGGGAGTCCTGTAAGGGCTAGAAGTTGATGGGACACCACCAGAATGTGGCTGGAAATCCACATCAGTTGGTGAAGAACTGCAGCCCATAGAAAGGACCTGCGTTTGAGAGGTTCCTGAAAGGTTGTCTCCCATGGGAAAGACAACAGGCTGGAGCAGGGAAAGAGTGTGAGGAGGAAGGCACGGCAGAGGTGTTAGGAACTGAATTCATCCCCCATTCCCTGTTCCCCTGTGCTACTAGGAGGGGGTAGGCAGAGAATTCAGGAGTGAAGTTGAGCCTGGAAGTAAAGGAGGGAAGTGGAGAAAGTGGGTACCTGATTCTGGACAGGGTTTAAACCTTGCTGCAATCTGTATTCTGCTGGCACAGGGAGGAGGAGCAGATCTAAACCAGAAATATCAATATCACTGGAAAGCTCTTGAGGGAAAAATTTTGCATCATTTTTTCAAAAGAAATGTTGAGGCTGGAAGAAAATTACTCCTAAAAATCCCAGCAGGACTGAGGCTGGGAGCTGACCTCAGCCCAGCATCCCTAGAAGATTAATTTTATTTAAAAGTTCCTTCACCAGCCTCAGGCTCTTGGGGGGATTGGGTCCCTCCAGCACATCCTGGGCAGCACCATGGGATTTGGGATGACTGTAGGGCGGGGATGGGAGCTGGAAGAGCCCAGCGAGCCCTGTGCCCTGAGTGCTCTCCTCCCACAGGATCGGGGAAACCTGCCTGCCCATGTTTGGGTACAAACACGTCCTGTCGCTCACTGATGAGGTGACTCGCTTCAATGAGGAGGTGCGGAAGCAGAACGTCTCCCGGAACCGCGACGCACCTGAGGGCGGCTTCGATGCCATCATCCAGGCCACCGTGTGTGATGTAAGGGGCAGGAAGGCCTGGCTGGGGTCAGGACAGGGTCACTAGGCTGGGCCAGGTGGATTGGCAGGGACCAACCAACCCCTCCACGACATGATCATAAGCCTTGTTGAGTTGTTGTGTGACTCATTTCTGAAGAAGGTGAACATTCAAGTGAGACATTTGTAGCCCAATAGCCAAGGGAAGAGCAGGACTCTCATGGGATCATGGTAGGGTAGAAGAGTGGAGCAGGTGCTTGGGAACAATCCCATGTCAGCCCTGCAGTGACCAGTCCAGAAGGGACAACACTTCCTGCACCTTGCTTTTGCTGGGTGTTGCATCCCTGAGTCATTAGCCACCCTGATTAACACTCTAACCAATTAAAACTCATCTTTCACCTACAATCAGCCCATGCCCACCTTCCAGACCCCACTCCCACAGCAGTTCCCTGGGAGAGCAATTGCCTTGGTTCCCTGTTCAGAGATTAGTCTCTAAGGCCAAGCCATGACCCCTGGCACAAAGGCAGCAGTGGGTTGCTGGCACATGGGGCTGCCCTCAGCATGTGCTGACACGTGACTAAGAGCTGCCTTTCACTGCAGGAAAAAATTGGCTGGAGGAATGATGCTTCCCACCTGCTCGTCTTCACCACGGACGCCAAGACCCACATTGCGCTGGACGGGCGGCTGGCTGGCATCGTGCAGCCCAATGATGCCCAGTGCCACATTGACAAGGATAATTTCTACTCTGCCACCACCACCCTGGTAAAGCCTGACCCAGGCATGGGGTTGTGGAGCCCAGAGCTCCTGTTGGGTCCCCGTGGGATGGGAAAGGTGTTCCAGCCATGGCTGGAGAGCATGATGAGGACCAAGGTGGGGGGTTGTACATGTTCCTAGGCTATACCTTTCCTCTTCCCCAGGACTATCCCTCTCTAGGCCTGATGACTGAGAAACTCTCACAAAAGAACATCAACTTGATCTTTGCTGTGACGGACACAGTTGTTGGCCTCTACCAGGTACCAGCTGCTGTGCAAAGCCACCTTCCTGGGGGGCTGGTGAGCCATGGGTGGCTGGACATGGCTTGGTGGTCTCCTGTCCTATCAAAATTCCCATATGCCTGGAAGGGTTTGGCTCAGCCATGGTGCATTTACCCATCACAAACAGACCCTGTTTGTTATATTCTTCCAGAACTACAGTGAGCTGATCCCGGGCACAACCGTGGGCACCTTGTCCAGAGACTCCAGCAATGTCCTGCAGCTCATAGTGGACTCCTACGGGGTGAGTGTACAGTGTGATGGCCCCACAACAGCTCTCTCCCTCCCAAAACAGCCACTGCTTCCCACTGCCAACAACCCACACAGACTTGTCAGCTCCCCCAGCCCCAATCATCCTCCCTGGACCAGCTGTGAGCATCTCCCTCCACCCATGTGTGCAGGCACCCTGGGGGTGGGAGATCACTGTGTTTACCACCTGTCCCTTACCATCTTGAAGACTTTTCCCTGTAGAGAATGACACAGCTGAGTCTTGAGAAAGACTCGGGGCACTTGGCTCCTTTCCCATGTGCATGGGAGCATCACTGTGATGCTGGGGGCAGGGGAGGACCCTCCCAGGGCTGAGCCCTGCCCAGCCTGTGCTGTGTCTTCATCACTCCTCTCTCCTCCCCTAGAAAATCCGCTCCAAAGTGGAGCTGGAGGTGCGTGACCTCCCTGAAGAGCTGTCCCTAGCCTTCAATGCCACCTGCCTCAACGACGAGGTCATCCCTGGGCTGAAGTCTTGCATGGGGCTCAAGATCGGGGACACGGTGAGGATCCTGCTCATGGGCTTGGCTTTTCCTCTCCTCTATGTAGCAGCACTGCCAGGTCATCTGTTGCTCTGCACCAGCACCATCTGCTTGTCCCACGACCTCCCAGGTGACACAGACCCTGGAATCTCAGCACTAGAGAGAGAGAGGTCCAGCAGGGTGGGTGCAAGGAGGAAAAAGCTATTTTGAATCTACTGGATGTAAACTCTGCCATCTCTCTAGCTCAGCCTGGGCTGCTGCCCACAGGGCATGGGAATCTGGAATCATTTGGGTTGGAAAAGCCCTCGAAGACCATCAAATTCAACCACTAACTGATCTCTGACAGGTCAACCACTAAACCATGTCCCTAAGCACCATATCTACAGGTTTTTTGAACACTTCCAGGGACGGTGATTCCACTTCTTCCCTGGGCAGCCTGTGCCAATGCCTGACAAACCTTTCAGTGAATAAATTTTTCCTAATATTGAATCTAAAATTTGCCTGGTTACTGTGGCAGGCACATTCTCTGGCCCACATTGTGCTGGGACAGCTTTGATAAGCTTTGATGAGCCCAAAGAGACCTGGTGGGTCCCATTTCTGAGCTCCTTAAGCTGGGGCATGGACTGGAGCAGGTACTGACATCCAGACACACACCTTTGCCCTCCAGGTGAGCTTCAGCATCGAGGCCAAAGTGCGGGGCTGCCCCCAGGAGCAGCAGAAATCCTTCACCATCAAACCTGTGGGCTTCAAGGACAGCCTGACGGTGCTGGTGAACTTCGACTGCAAGTGCTCCTGTGAGAGCCACGCCGAGGCCAACAGCCCGTCCTGCAGCCACGGCAATGGCACACTGGAGTGCGGCGTGTGCCGCTGCAACCCCGGGCGCCTGGGCTCGCACTGCGAGTGCTCGGAGGAGGAGTACAACCCCTCCCAGCAGGACAACTGCAGCCCTCGGCCAGGCCAGCCCTTGTGCAGCCAGCGTGGCGAGTGCATCTGCGGGCAGTGTGTGTGCCACAGCAGCGACTTTGGGAAGGTGACGGGCAAGTACTGCGAGTGCGACGACTTTTCCTGCGTTCGCTTCAAGGGCCAAATGTGCTCAGGTGAGTGCTGGGCTTGCCAGGGAGGCAGCTTGGAGCTGTTTAGGCTGCCTGAGATCATAGGCAAGGGACACGGCAGTCATTTTGGGGCTTTTCCTGTGAGTTGTCCCCACCTCTGGCTTGTTCAGCCATGGATCTCCGTGGACCAGCCCTGGAGATGCCAGGGGAATTACTCCCTTTTTGGCCACTGATATCACCTCCTGTGCCTGAGAGCTGGGAGGGGGGATGGGCTAGAAAGTTAAAAAGGAGGCCTGGTGGGGCTGGTGGGGAAGCAGCAAGCGAAGCAGCTCTGGGGTGCACAAGGCAGGGACATTGCTCGAACCACAGATCAAGCACATCAGAAGTACTGCTCTGCAGGAGGAAACCCCAGGGTGGAGGGGGAGGGGTAGGGAGAGGTGCGTTTTATCCTCCACCCAGTTCTGGAAGACTTCCTGTTGGCAAAAGTGTCAGGGAAGTAAATCCTCCCTCCTCGCTGGCCTTACAGCATCTCCCCTCCTGAATATTCATCTCTTCCACATGCTCCCAGACTCCCCCTCTCCAATCCAGCTGCTCTCAGTACTCGGAAGAGAGGACCAGGTCCTTGGGTTCTCTGATTCTCCTCCCAGGGAAGGAGCCCTCTTGCAGAACCCCCATCCCAACAGCAGTTCCAAATGTCCTGATATGCCAGGGCCTCTTACCCACCAGGAACCTTCATTTACGGTTCCTTCCTCCCAGATCTCCAGTGAACACTGAAGGTTTGAGTGAATCGCAGTGCTCTGCCCATCTCCTGTATTTAAGGGATGTGAGAGAGGTGACATGAAACTGTGGCACATCATCTCCAGGAGCAGAGCACCCCAAAACTGATGCAAGGGGGGATGGGAGAGGGGTAGCCACGCCCTTTCCTAACCCCAGCTTCCCTCTGTAAGCCCAGGATAGGCAGCTGCTAACAGAGTGCCAAAAAAAGCCACCACTTTCCTGCTGAAATCCCAAAAATACCCAGGAATACATCAGTGGCCAAAGCTGGTTCCACTCTGCTGGAGCCCAGCCTGAGTGAGGTGAAACCTGGGGCCAGATGACACTTGATTCTTGCTCCCCCGATGTCCCCAAATTGAGTTTTTGGGACCCCACCTGTCCCTCAGGCCAACTTCATGGTTCACACTGCCTCTGTGCTGCTCAGATTGATCCTTTATCTTAACAGCCTGCTGATAATTGAGGTGGAAACACTGGGCTTCCCCCACCCTGAGTAGTCAGTATCCTCAAGGAGCCTGTTCCGGCTTGAACAAGGGCTGTAGGTTCCCAGGATGGGTGAAGGGCAATGATGAAGAGCTGCCCCCGGCCAGGGTGGGCTGTTAATTAACCTGAACTCTCAGAACCCGTTGGCATCGATCCCATCCCATGGAGCCACTTCTCCGCAGCCCGTCTCCCGTCTCCTGTGTTTCCTTGCCTTGTCACCCAGCGTGGCACTATTTTCCTGTGACTCAGCTCTAGTTCCTCATTAATGGGGTTACACATTTATTTCACATGCCGGTGCCTCCAAGGCCATGGCTGGGACAGTGCCCAGCAGATCCCCCGCCAGGAGCAGCATTCCCAATGTGTTCCACTGTGTTCAGGTCTTAGGACGGGTCAGCGCGTGCAGCTCCACAGTGTTTCCACCACTTACTGTGTCTCGTCTTTGAGCTGGAATCAAACCACAATCCAAATAGCTCCAGGGTTTGGCAAGATTTGAGCATGCCTGTCTGTCTGTCTGATTAAACCAGTCTCGGTGAGCATGTGTTGGGCTTTTCCCAGCAGTCAGCTTTCCCTGCCTGGTCCAAGGCTGAGAAAGGAGTGAGACTTGGGGGCTTTCACCAGATGTCCTGACTCAATCTGAAATTCAAAGCCACAGCCAGAAATTACTTGCTCAGAGACAGGTCTGATGGAGCATCTCCCATTGCTGCTGCTGGAGCTGGGGCAACTCAGCCTGAAATGTGGGAGTTTGTTGTTGCTTGGGTGGGATAAGAGGAGTGTTGGGGACATGGTGAAGGTCTAGGTTTGGTGTGACCTGCTCTGTGTCCCACCCCAAGGACAAAGGAGTTGTCCTGGGTGGCTGGTCTGCCTTGCCGTGCCCACAGAGGGTGAGCTGCCATGCTGGGTCATGGGCATCCATATGGGGAATTACTAACGGGATCTGTGGAGACACTTACATGCCTTTTGGTTGTCCCCAGGTCATGGGCAGTGCAGCTGTGGGGACTGTCTGTGCGACTCAGACTGGACAGGCGACTACTGCAACTGCACCACACGCACTGATACCTGCATGTCCAGCAATGGGCTGGTGTGCAGTGGCCACGGCTCCTGCGTGTGCGGCCGCTGTGAGTGCACCCAGCCCGGCTCTTACGGAGACACCTGCGAGAAGTGCCCCACCTGCCCAGATGCCTGCACCATCAAAAAGTGAGAGAGAGCAGAGGGCTGGGACAGGTCATACCACATTAGGGGCTGGCAGAGAGCTGGGAAGGGTCATATCCCATCGTGGAGCTGGCAGCACTGGTGGCAGGAGCTCTCACTATCTGCAGCCCGGTGGGGTTGGGACTGTGGTGATTTCCACAACCTGAGACTGAAAGGTATGACAGTTCCCTGAGGAGAGCATGGAGAAGCTCATGGTACCTCCCTCCTCTTCCACAGGGATTGCGTGGAGTGCAAGAAGTTTGAGCGGGGAAAGCTAGTGGAGCAGCAGTCCTGCAGCCGCATGTGCCGTGACGAGATTGAGACAGTGCAGGAACTGAGTAAGAGGAGACCCAACCCCTGCCCTAACACCCGGAAATCCAGGGGGCTGTGTATGCCACACACTTTCCCTCGGCACTGGTGTGCACCCCTCGGCATGGGGCCTCTGAGCCTCTCACTCTGGCAGGTGACAGGGGCAAGGATGCTGTGAACTGCACCTATAAGGATGAGAATGACTGTGTGATGAGGTTTCAGTACTATGAGGACTCCAGTGGCAAGTCCATTCTCTATGTCGTCGAGGAGCCTGGTAAGACCCAGCTGCCACGCTCAGGCTGGGGGCTGCAGAATATGCTGTGCTGGGTTTCTGTGCAGAATGGAGGGATTTTGAGTGCTCGTTGTATCTCCCACTCCAGTCAGGCTCATGGGGCACCATGGCTGGGGGCTGAGAGGGATTAAAGAACGTCTTTGTTCCCTGCTCAGTGCCACTGGGGCTGTGATTTCCTGCCTCTCAGGTATCACATTTCCAAAGTTATTTCATCCCCTCATTGAGGCCAAGGATGGGGGTTCAACCTTCCCACCTCCCTGATCCAGTGTCTGACTTTGTGGGGGTGATTTTTCTTGGGAAGCAAATAAGAGGAGGCTCCCATCAACAGCCCCAGGTTCTCCACTGACCTCAGCTGAGCCTGGGGCTATGTAGCTGCAGATCCTTTGGAAGCAGGGCCGTGAAGGCAGTCACCAGCTCTCACTGCAGCTGTCTGCCATGGGCAGGGTACAGCCCACACTCCCCAGCCCCACAGCCAGAGGGGAGAGGAGAGGCAGGCAAGGGCTGGGGTGGCCACACAGCCCTGGGCATTGTGCAAGGGGAGCAGGAGCTGCGGAGGCTCACAGCAGATCTCACTGCCCCCATTTGCCAACTCAGTGTTGACACACGGCCAGAGAGCCAGGCCTTGGCAGGGTGTCAGTGGGCTGGTGGTTTGGGGTGAACTTCCACCAGCACAAAGATTTGGTCTCCGGTGTCATCTCCCACTGTGGGTGGGACGTGTGATGCCCCTGATCTGGCTCCAGGCTTGGGTGCAGACCCCCACCCTACAGACAGGTGCTCAAGTATTTTGGCACAGGTGCCCATGGACAGGATCCTCCTTCACAGAGCTTGCTGTGCTCAGGGTGGAGGCTCCTGCTTGCTGGCAGAGGAGGATGATGCCCTCCTGAGACCAAGGGAGCTCCATGTACCCATGGCCAGGTAGCCCCAGAGCTGCTGTTAGTTGCCCTGGGGGTGCTGAGCCCCCACCAACCCTGCCCTCCTCTCTGCTCCAGATTGTCCAAAGGGGCCAGACGTCCTGGTGGTCCTGCTCTCGGTGACAGGTGCCATCCTGCTCATCGGCCTCACTGCCCTGCTCATCTGGAAGCTCCTCATCACCATCCACGACCGCCGTGAGTTCGCCCGTTTTGAGGAGGAGAAGGCCAGGGCCAAGTGGGACACGGTGAGGGGCAATGGGTTGGGTGTGCTGGGCAGGAGCCCCAAAACCCCACAGGCTCTGGTTTGAGGGATCCAGATCCCAATGCTCCCAGCATGAGAGCCTAGCTACTGTCTGTGGTTCCATGACATGGCCTTTAAGGACCAGCTTGTCCCATTCCTCTCTAAAGCCTGGGACAGTGTCCCAGGCAGGACTCAAGGTGACACTGCTAGCTGGGACACCCCTTCCCTGAGCCCACTGTGGTCCCAGGGGCTGTGCACAGGTGATAGGAGATGTCCTAGATGATGTTCCCACCTCCAGCATATCCCAAGCACTTGTCAGCAGCATGACCCCCTTACTCACTGCTCACATCAGTGTTTCCATCCTGGGAGTGAGGCAGATGGTCCCTCCTGCCACAGGATGCTGGAAAGCACTGAGGAACCCAGAGCACAAGGGAGGAGGCTGGGACAGCACTGGTACCTCTCCCCCACCTCTTCTCCATCTCCTAACCGCCCACAAAGTGAAGGGATGGTGTGGGATGGAATGGGGGGCTCTTTCAAAGAAGTCTCTCTCCTCCTGAGCTCCTGCTGCTCTTCTTTTCCTCCACAGCAGCTTTTCCCTATTCTCCCCCATGAAACCTTATGGGGAGCCATTAAACTGCTCATCCAGAGCCTTGGGTGGAGACAGGGATCCACCACTCCATGCTGAGACAGTGCCTCAATTACCCCCAGATGTTAAGTAGAACAAATGCTGATGCCAAGCACAAAGTGATGATGCTCTTTTTCATCCTCCTTCTTCCTCCAGACCCACAACCCTTTATATAAAGAGGCCACATCTACCTTCACCAACATCACATACCGCGGGAACATTTAAGGATGCCACATCCACCACTGGCCATGGGATCAGCTGAGGATCCATGGGATCTCCTGGAACCCAGTTTACAGAAGACATTTTTGGTGTCCGCCTGTCTGAATGACTGCATGTAATTTAACAAGTCCCTGACTGCCTCCAACCCCTGTTGTCTGTCACCCCACTGTAACTGCAGGGACATGCTTTCTATGGCAAAGCTCAGTCCTTACCTCAGCGGGTCGCTCACAGAGCCAGAGGCCCCTCCATACACTGAACACAGAGAAATGGGATGATCTCTGTCAGTCTGCGAACTCTTCGGTGCTCATTGGGCCAAGGGCATTTCAGGAGCAGCTGCTTGAACCACATGCTGAGCTCTGCTCCCTCCACAGCCTGTGCTGGTGAATCTCTGCCTGCTTGGAGTCCCCTTCTGCACTGGCCTCGGTCCCTCTGGGCACAGGAACCTTCTCATTGGGGACAGGGCAGCTGCAAGCAGGCAGGAGCCACCACTGGCTTTGGGGGTTCAGGACGCTGCTTGAGCAACCCAGCAGCTCCTTTCTTCTTGCAGCCATATCTCACTGGTGCTGCTGTGACCCAGGATGGTAAAAAGCTGCGCCCCACTTGACAGTGCCCTCCCTCACTCCCTCCAGTGCATTCAGTCTATACCACCTGCCAACTCCGTGTAGCATCAGCTGTGCTGGTCCCAGCTGCAGCCTGGCTCAGCCCCTGGGATGGTGCTGAGCTCCTCCTGTCCACCTCCACTGTCCCCATGCCACAGCGCACATGGTTGTGCAAGCAGCTGCTTCGGGGGGGTCATGACACCTGATACCCCTTGAGCCTGGCCACCTCTCTCCCCTTTCTGTGTTTTTTGGACTGTGTAACTGCACCAACCCTAGACTTCTGCATAGCTCAGGGTTCCAGAAGAGCAGGCAAGGCTCAGGCTATGTCCTGCTGCCTGGGGCTGTGTGTCACCCGTGGAGGAAAACAAAGAGCTGTTCCAGGGGCAGTGTTGGGCTGTAACAGTGCTGCTGCCTGGTCCCTGCCCAGCCAGAGCACAATGGCTCAATTCCCCTCAATTGCCCCAAAAAGCAACAGTGACATTGTTCCTGGCATGGGCTTGGCCCCAACAGCCCCAGCAGCTGTTGGCGGCCCTGTGTCCCTGTTCCCCGGCTGGCCTGTCCCAGCAGTGTGGGAGCAGGGGCAGGGGTTGGTGCTGGGTGGGATCTGGGGCTGAGCCCTGGAGGGGGGCCGGGGATGGATGGGCAGCACCAGAGTGTCAGTGATTCACATCACAAAAATAAAAATAATAATTAAAAAAAACCTCTCAAGACTACTAACAGTGTCAGTGTCCCCAGTCTGTGCCCAGGCTTCTGCCCTGAGGGCAGCCCCTGACACCCCAGCACAACTACGGAAGCTGGTTTGAGATGAGATGGATTGAGGGATGGCAGAACCCGGGCAAGCAGGGCTGTGGGCCCCCCACAGGGGTCTGTGCTCTGTTACTGGTTCCCTCCTCAGGGTCAATAACAAGTTGGGGGGAAAGGGTGGGCCAAAGCCCACTGCAGACTGGTACTGGCAGCACCTCACTCCCTTGCAAGTGGAGTGAACCCTGGCACCCCACATCCTGTTTGCTTGGGTCTCTGACACCCCCCACACGCCCCGGGGTACCAGGTGCCCCCAGCCCACACTGTATTCGGGCACTTGGGGCAGTGTTCAGTATCCCCAGCTGTGCCAGGCAGGGGCTTAGTGGGGGATTCCAGCACCCAGGTGGGATCTGGGCTTGGGCTGAGGTGGACCCAGATGGGTTTGGCCCCAGGAGGAGCATTTTGTCTGCCGGTGGGCTGAGGGAAAGGGAAAGGCAAAGGCAGAGCCTGGCTGCAACATGAAGAAACAGGATGAGCCACCCCCAGCTGCCTGGCGCTGCTTCCACTAGAGAAACCCCAGCGATTCCACATATGCCTTTCAGGCAGGAGACTTCCATTTCCCAGGGAGCTGTGGAATGAGACAAGACCCCAGTTCATCCCAGTTCACCGGCCCTTGGTGCCAGGGGGCAGGACTATTTGCAGGATCAAGCCCATGACCACAAGGAGCAGCTGTTTGGAGTACGGAGTGGCTTTTTCCCCCCAAAATCAAGGCAGTGTCGCTGTGCCGGCTGGAGGAGAGGAGAGTGAGCAGCCGGAGCTCCCTCCTGGGGCAGGGCGTGGACTTCGTGGTTGCTCTCATCTCCCTGGGAGAAGCCATTTAGGAGCGGTAGAAGCTCCAACCCTGCGGAACGTGCCAATTCGGGGCTGCATGGAGGCTGTTGGAGCCCGGCACCACTAGATGGTGGTGTCTGTACGTGCTCGGCCCAAGCTTTCCACCTTCTGGGCTGCTCAGTGATGATCTCCCACACTGGACAGGGACATTTGCCCCTCGGAGGTTTCCAGGGAGTGGGGACACCCTGAAACCCATCCCACACAGACACCTCCTACAGCAACACTTAAGTCCAGGATTCTTTTTACTGCTGCTTTAATTCCTGGAAGCACTGAAGTGCTCTCTTTCCTTGGAAGCCATCAAATCCTTTTGTAAACTGTTTTCTGTTAACAGATCCCAAAAATGAGCAAAGCACTTCCAATGCAGCCAGAAGATGATTTTGATGCCATGATGATTTTTTGCCTTTTATATACCCCTTTATACCCCTTTATATAGCCTTTTATATAGTTTTTATGTATCTCCAGTGCTTTTAGCCCACATACTTGTAATTCCCCTAGCTTGATAACCCAGCTGAGACCCAATGTTCCGTTAAGCCAAGAGATCAAAGATCCTGGCAGCCTCGCTTCTAAGGGTCAGAAAGCCCCAGACACCAAGGTCCTTTCTAGCACACATCCTGTAAACTAAGATAGGACCATCCGGGGGGAGCCCCTCAGAACGAGGGGCTCATCCAAGCCTCTCATTGGGGAATCTTTGATAGATACACTAATTTGCAAGGTCTATAAAATATATGCGCGGTTTATCATGTGTGTGCATTCCAGTGTGCTTTTCGGTACACTCCACCTGGATGTGGTGCACCTAAGGATCCTTAAAATAAATACCGAGGTAAACAGCCTTTTTTCCCCACTATCCATGTTTGCCTCTTAATTTTAAGACCAGGAAAAGGCATCAATTTAAGGTGTGTTTCATCTGATTCACAACCCAGAATTGGGTTTTCTAGGTCTCTAGGGAATTTTCTGAAATGAAACACATCTCCCCATTCCTTCTAGGGAAGGAGGTCAATGTTGGAGTGGTGAAGTCCCAACACTCTCAGTGGAAATCCACTTTCCAGAACAGAATCTCCAGGAGGTACTGAAGGACATGGATGTGGATGGTGAGTACATCGGCACTTTGGGATAGTTCAGGATCTGGAACATCTGCTGGGCAGAAAACTTAAGATTTGGAGAAGAGAAGACAGAGCTAGAATTAAAAACAAAAAGCCAAAATGCTGCATTTCCCTCAGCACAATATCACAGAATAATTCAGGTTGTTGTATTTTGGGTTCTCCTTCTCCAGACATATTTGCTGAGAAAATTGGGATTGCTCAGTCTGGAAAAAAGAAGCTTTGGAGTGACCTAATTGTGGCCTTGCAGTATCTGAATGAGCTGACAGGAAAGATGGACTCTTTTACAAGGGCCTGGAGTGACAGGACAAGGGGGAATGGCTCCCCACTGTCAGAAGGCAGGGTTAGATGGGATATTGGGAAGGAATTCTTCCCTGTGAGGGTGATGAGGCCCTGGCACAGGGTGCCAGAGAAGCTGAGGCTGCCCCTGGATCTCTGGAAGTGTCCGAGGCTAGGATGGGTGGCCCTTGGAAAAACCTGAGAGAGTGGAAGGTGTCCCTGCCCATGGCAGGGGGTGGAATGAGATGGTCTTTAAGGTCCCTTCTAACCCCAACCATTCCATGACTCTATGGTATCTCCCCACTAACTCCACCTTCCCCCATAGCCCTGGGGACATGGTTGACATCCACAATGTAGATTCCAGCTATCCCCTTAGCCAGTGAGGAGCTGCAGGAAGCCCAGGACACACCACAGGAGGGGACTGGCATTCCCCTCCTTGGTCTCTGCTCCTACCTGGCCTTTCCTTCAGCAGCCCAGCGACAGGAGCACAGGGAGGCTGCTGGGTCTCTGCAACTCTCTCTAGGTCACTCTGGCGTGGGACACGCCATGCACTCAGCACAGCTTAAATTCTCTATTTCCACACTCCCCTTAATCTTGGGTTGAATTTTTGCTTTGCATTACATGGCAGAGAGGCACAGTGTGAACTCAGTGTGTCTCAGCAGTGCCATCCCTCAGCGGGGCACAGGAGAAGGGGCTGTGTCTGTACACTTTGTGGAGCATTGAAGGAGGTGATGGGTGATGCATGGCCTTGGAAAGGTAATTTAATCCTCCTTGGCCTCAGCATCCAACCCTGCTGGGGGAAGGGAGTTTCATTGCATTATTGTGGCTACATTTCTTCAGATCCTGAGATGGAAGGAGTAGGTGAAAGGCAAAGGAGTCACTATTATTATTATTATTATTATTATTAATAATAACCTCTTTTTGGCAAGTGTCTCTGCACTGACTGCCAGCAGGCAGGGGAGGTTTCCAACACTTTCTTGTTACAGAGGATACAGCCACTGTGGATAATCTGGGCTCTGACTTGGTCACAGAGGAGACTCACTTGACCCCAGAGGCATGGGAGGTGTCAAGTCTGGATTCTGTGGATGAAGTCTCTCCAGCTGCCCTTTTGCCATCACTCCCAAAGCCTGAAATGTTGCTGGACAGCTTGTCCCTGCTGCTGGCAACACTCCCTGCTCCATTCAAACATTGTCTGGGCCCTTCCCTAGGGCACAAAGGTGACACCAAGGACTTCAACTCCATCCTGGGCTCCACAGCCAGCAGGGTTCATCTCACCAGCAAGGAAAGCTGGAAGCCTTAGGACAGAGGAAGGTAAGGCTAGGTATCTAAGGTCTTTTTCCTCGGAGGAAACCTAGAAATCTCTGGAAATCAACAGATTAGTTAAAAGCCTCCTGCATGCCTGTACTGGTTCTTGTCAGATGACAAGGATGTGATGTTAACACAAGGTAACTGATTCCCTTAAAATCCTGCAGTGGTTCCCACCCACATGGGACAAACATGGAAGCAAGTCTCTGGTGGTGAGGGACTGTTGGCTCCTCCAGCAGTAAAATCATCCTCCCCTGTCTCAGCAGGGTCTAGTACCTTATTTCTGTACCTCCAGGTGCCATAGAGGCATCACGCTATGATGGGAATTTGTGCCCATGAATTTTGTCCAAATTCTCACTTTTTCCCTTTTTCCAGTTTGTTCCAGATGTTCCTTGCCACAAGAGCAGAGGCCAAGCTCTTCTCTTACCAGATGGGACACAGAAGGAGTCAACCGTACCTTTTCTGACTAATGATAAACTGCAGGGAATTGTCCTCCCTGCCAGATATCTAACCAGCACTGTGAAAAATGGGGATGGATGCACATGGCATAACTTGTCCAGATCTTCTCAAGGCTGCTGGGATCTCTGCTCCTTTTGAGCTCTGTGAAAGCAAGACAAGGCTCAGTCACAGCTCTGACCGCTCTCCTCCTCTTCACCCCTTAGGAAAAATTGCTCAGGCAGCTTCGATTACCAGAGGAATCCTCCACCTCAAAGTATTTAAGAAATGGGTGGAGTTGGCAGCTCTGCCCTGGAGAATTGTTTCAGATTATCAGGTGAGTTGCCTCTGTGGGATAGAGAGGGAAGTGCCCCTTTCTACTGGGGTATTTGTGCCTTATATGACAATATACACAAAACATAGGGGCCCCAAGATGAGATTTCCAGAAAAGCTTTACATCTTTGCACATCCAAAAGCATCTGCACAGCTGCCATCTGCTCTGCAAAGGCACCGCTGGAAGTGCCACCACGGGCGTGTCACACCCCTGTGCAGTTAAACCCCCAGGTCCCAGGTCTCTCCAAACCCATGGGTCCAGCAGCTGGCGCTGAGCAGGGCTGGGCTGTTTCACAAGCCAATGTCGCCCTCTTTTGTTCTCTGGTTGCCACCCGCAGGAACTCAGGGACTGCACCAGCCACTGTGGAGGGATGGAGACTCCCTCAAGTGTGACAGAAAGAAGCCTCACAAAACTTGGAAAGAGATGGGTCACTCTGTGCCTCCCTTTGCATGCTGTGAACAAAATTACAGAATCCCAGAATGGTTTGTAGGAGACGTTAAACACCATCCAGTCCCACCCCGGCCATGGGCAGGGGTACCTTCACTAGGCATGGGTGCTTCAAGCCCTGTCCATCCTGGCCTTCAACACTGCCAGGGATCCAGAGGCACCCACAGCTGCTCTGGGCACCCTCTGCAAGGGCTCCCCACCCTCACAGGAAAGAATTTCTTACAATATCCCACCTAACCCTGCCCTCTGGCAGTGGGAAGCCATTCCCTTTTTGTTCTGTCACTCCAGGCCCTTGTAAAAGAGTCTCTGTCTTTCTTGCAGGCTTCCCTCAGGTACTGGAAGGCCACAATTAGGTCACCCCAGAGCTTCTCATCTCTAGGCTGAACAATCCCAATTCTCTCAGCCTTTCCCTGTACAAGAGGTGTTCTATCCTCTGATCATCCTGGTGGCCTCCTCAATTTCCCTCCTTCCTCCTTCATCTTCCCTCCCTCTTCCCAGAAGGCCAAATAAATAACTATCTAAAGGGGTGCTGAGGAGATGGAGCTGGACTCTGCTTGGCGGTGCTGAGCAATAGGACAAGAGGCGACAGGTACAAACTGATGCCCAGGAAGTTCCACCTGAACATGAGAAAGAACTTCTTCATTGTGAAGTGACCAAGCACTGGAACGGATTACCCAGAAAAGGTGTGGAGTTTTTATTGCTGGAGATACTCCAGAACTGTCTGGAGGCAGTCCCGGACAATCCATTCACATCCTTTGCATTTGAACCCATTATGCCTCATTGCAAGAGGACAAGGGGGAGTGGGTTCAATTTGAAAGAGTAGGGTTAGACGGGATATTGGGAAAAAATTTCTCCCCGTGAGGATGGGCACAGATTCCCAGAGCAGCTGTGGCTGCCCCTGGATCCCTGGCAGTGTCCCAGGCCAGGCTGGATGGGGCTTGGAGCAGCCTGGGACAGTGGGAGGTGTCCCCGCCCATAGCAGGAGTGGCACTGGGTGGGCTTTAAGGTCCCTTCCAACCCTAACTATTCTGAGGTTTTGTGCCATGTACTCTGGAATGACCCTGCGGGAGCAGGAAGGGTGGAGCAGACGAACCCCTGTGGTCCCTTCCAGCCTGTCCCATCCCGGAACTCCGTGAGGGGCGGAACGAACTCCAGAAAGGCCTTTCCGGGACCCTTTCCCGAGGCCCCGCCCCACCTGACCACCCTTCCCACGTGACCGCCGCCCGCTGTCCTCCTTCGGGTCCGAACGAGTGGCAGCATTTCCGCTTCCGGCGCCGGCCGACCCATCATGGCGGCGCCCAGCGAGGCGCGGGAGCGGCGGCCCTTCGGGAGGCGCCTCCTCACCGACCCTGCCCGACTCTTCCAGCACAATGCCTGGTGCGTGAGGGCTGCCGCCGCTGCCCGCTCCAGACCCCCGGGAGCTGCCCGGGGAGCTGCTGCCCTGTGGTGCCGCCCCGCGCCCAGCGGTGGGGTGGGGGTGGCCGGGGCGGGCTCGCCGTCGCCCCTCCGATTTGCGGTGTCTGTGGCCAAACGCTGTGTAATGGGCCAGCCCAAACCTGCCCGCTCCGCCTCACGGGGCCCTGACCGCGGTGACCGCCCTCCTCTCCGAGTTCGCCTCGAGAGACACCACCAGGGCGTGGAGCGGGCTGAGGGAGCGGTGGGTATAGGGCTGGAGGCCGGGCCGGCACCGGCATCCCCGGGCAGGGCACAGCTATGCGACCGGTGCTCAGGAGTGCTGGTCCCCGGGGGTCTTGAGCGCTCGGGACTGACCCACGGGGGTACTGAGCACTTGGGTCTGATCCCTGCGGGGTTCTGAGCGCTCGGGGCTGATCCTCTGGGGGCTCCTGAGCCTTGGGGACTGATCCCCTGGGGGCTCCTGAGGGTTTGGGATTGATCCCCAGGGCGTCCTGAGCCTTCAGGACTGATCGACAGGGGAGTCTGAGCCATTCTCAGCCTCTCCTGAAATAGTAGTATTGCTCAGGCTCCTGTGGTTGTAGCAATTCTTTTATTGCTGTGATTAATAAAGGTAAATTACCTGCTGTCAGAAATCCATAGCCTATCGTTCCTTCCGTGAGGTTGTGCCAGGGTGTGTGCTTGGAACAGGAGCTCTTTATTTGAACAGAAGTTGTTTTAAGTAAGTTAAACATCCAAATTCTCTAATTTGCTGGGGACTGAAGGTATTTTGCATTTTTGAGGTAAATAGGTCCACTTTTGGTTTCTGGCTGCTATACCTTGATAGTGTTTAACTTGTAATTAAGTAATATTTATACGTGTCAGCCTGTCATTCCTTCTGGAACTATTCTGTACTAAAGGTATGTTACAAAAGCATATCCTCAGTTTTACTGTGGAAATTCTTAGTAATCTGTTTTTTCACAGACTTAACATTTAAGCCTTTGTTTTGTGAGTTAAAATGAAAAGACTAATTCCTTCTGAGACAAGAACTGCTTCTCAGGCCTTGTATTGTGTTTTTCATTCACTTGTTTTAATGAAAAAAGGCCAAGTGAATCACTTTAATGGCTGAATAGTTGTGTATGTGCATTGAAGTTATTAATAATTCTTATTGCTTTAAAGCTTCCTGCATATTTTTGTCATAATTTGTTTTAATTTAACATTTACCTTCCAAATAACCCAACTGCCTTTTTTGTTTTAAATTGAGAAAGACAATGTAGTTTTGTGCTGAGTGCCCTTATGGTTTTAGTCAGGATGTATTCTCTCTAAATTTAGCTGAGTATCCAAAACGGGACAGATTTAGGATCCCTTCTGTTTGCAATTCCATGAGTTCCTTCAGGACTAGGACCTGCTTGTGCTGACTAGGCTGTTGTGCTGATGCTGGGCTGGAATTGGGGATCACACCTGCACCCCTGTCCATTTGGAGGGCTCTCCAGACCTTTCTCTTTCCCTGTGTCTTTGTCCTACCATGCTCAGCTCTAGTTCATCTTATTTTTCACAACAGGGATAATGTGGAATGGTCAGAAGAGCAGGAAGCCAGTGCCAGGAGTAAAGTTCAAGAGAACAGCTCACAACTATTGCCACAAGATAAACAAGGTACTTTTGGAGAGTGTCCTCAAGTGAGTCTTTGCTTTGTGCCAGGAATGGAACAGTCTGGCCAGAGACACATCAGAACATCATTAATTCCTCCCTTCCTCCTCCCAGTCACTCAGAAGGCATTAACACCTGTTTGATAATGGGAAATGGAGGAGGAGGGACCTTTCTCTTCCCAATTTACCTCTGTGACTCTTCCACCTTCTCTAGAGACGACTCCTGGTTGGGACGAGTCAGCTTGGGTTGAGCTTCTTTGTCATGTGTATGTTTAAATAACTTGTTGGTATTCATTGTCAACACACCTCTTTGATTGTAAAGTTGTTGCATCTGCTTATTTTTGCTCTTTAAAGCTTAACTGCCAGTAGACAGTCTCTTTTTGCTGGCTTGCTATGAAATGAGCCCTGATCCAAGCTGATTTTCTCTTTAAAGAGTCCGATAAAGTAGTGTCCGTATCTGTCTCTATAGAGTGAACAAACTGCATGAGAAGAATTTCATCAGAGAAAGAAAAATTATTTTATCTTGATTGTTAGTCCTCAGCTAGACAGCAAAAGGATCCCAAAGTTTTTATTTTATTTGGCTTAAAGGATATTTATCAATCCAAAATGCAGAGCTTACCTGTCTCTGAATCAAGCTCAAGGTTTGTGGTTAAGTTATGGTTGAAGCCGTTCTGAGATGGTTAATAATGCATTTCCTCCACACCTGGTAAAGATCATCCAGTCCCTCAAATGGTGGTGAAATGGTTCTTTGGTGCGATAAGAAGCTTGTTTAATGATGATATCTTGCTATACCCTACCGAGCTTTAGGCTGGATCTGCTCCTTTTGTTCAAATTAAATTGAGTTTGTCACCCGTAAGATAATGCGGTGCACTACTGGAACTATTGAGACACTTCCATATAGCTCCCAGTTGTGTTCACAATAGCAAATTTAATTACACCAAAGAGTAACCCTCCTAATTTCTTGGACTCCTAGAAGTATCCAGCAGTTTTCCATTGTGATGCCCATTGTGTTGAGTTCATTTTAAAATCTGGTTAGCATTAAAGGGTGCTGTCTGTCATGCTTTGAGAACCTATATACAACTCGGAAATTGTGGAGCAATTTGCTGTTGGAGCAGTTTGTCAGGGCTCCATGATGTATTTCCCAGACTGAACAATGGAGGCCAGTCAAATGTTGATGGTTGCTATTCACTGGGAAGCGTGTGGAGACAATGGGATGGCTGAAAAGTAGGGAAGGCAGCCCAGGCAAATGTGCCTGAAGGGTCTGGTAGTTTGAGAATCAGAATGTCCAAAGAGGAGAACAAAGGCAGAGTATTGGTCATTATAGCTGTATTATTCTGTGGACTTCTTGGGGATGTCAGGATTTGTTCTGAAGAAGGAGGGAAGCTCTGTGGGTATGTGGAAGATGTGTCTCCTGGCTGGGAAAAGAAAGAGTAAGGAGTCCAAGTTTCTTGGTTTCCTTTTGAGGCTCCATAATTAGCCTTCTTGCAATTCAGAAGCTCCCCTGATTCTCTTCAGGTCTTTGTGAACAGTTACTTTTGTTTGCCCTTCTTTTGCAGAATGAAGGGGTAGAGTATGGGCTTGGCTTTGGGGGTGTGCTTACAAAGGTGAGCAGAAAATCAGGAGTCCTTATCAGGAAAGTCTCTGGAGGAATCTGGCTTGCACACCCATGGCACTGTGAGCTGATACCCCAAAAAGGGGCTGAAACAAGTATGATGTGAAATTTTCTGGCTGAAAGTCTTACTGAAAAATTAACATGGTCATATTTTCACTTCAAATCTGTTTCTTGTATGATCTTTGTCAGCCGGCACTTGATTTTTTGTATTTATATTGTTACTGATCCTTTATTCAGGGCTTTGAAAACACCAGGCTCCAAGGTAATTAGCTTTAAATAAAGCTTCCCCACATGTGGTTTGGAGTATAACAGCTCTTCAATAGCATCCAACAGAATTTCACACTGATTTAACAAAGGAAGAACACAATGTCTTGTTCACCAGTGTAATGTGGCAAAAATGTGCGTGATCCAAAATGGCTGGGCTGGAATTTTGTCCCAGCATCTCAGGTAAGCATTCCACTGCAGTCAGGCTGTCATGGGATTGTTGGAGATGAGTGGGAATGAGGATTTGGTATTTTTGTTAGGTGAAAGAGAGTTTCAGCCCCAGAAGCCTTGCATATTCCTGCTCGTACATGGACAAGCATGACAGGGCAGAGCATGACAGGGTTTGGATCAATAGCGCTTCTTCCAGCATCAGCAGTCATTGAGTTCTTCCATGCAAGTAGTGAACTGACCTGGCCCTGCTCACTGTGACCTACAGTGAGATCATGGCACAAAGTTACTGCTCGTGTCTAGTATCAGACATTAAAGTTTCCTTCAGCTTGGGGTTTAAGGACAAGGCTTCTTAAAAGGAGAAAATCCTTGTAGTTGAGGTAAAGAGATTATTTTTATATATAGTTCCTTGTGCTGCAGGGATAGATCCTACTAAGAATAGGCATATGACTATTAGTGCTTCTTTGTTAAAGCCATTCTTGTCTATATTTGGCTGAGGCTACATATTTTTCCAGGTGTTCTGGGTTCACTTTACTGTCTCACTTTGAAACAGTTTTATGTTCTTCAGGAAGACTAATAAATAAACAGCAGTTCAGCTAATAATGACCTCCAGTCGTTTTTATTCAGTAATACACTTGTTGCCATGCAAAGATGTTTGAGGAATTACTTGTTATTGGAATGCATTTGGGATTTCTGGCCATGGATGTTAATGTCTCTAGGTGATTCCAAGCATAGGATGCTATAATTAGGTGTTAATTCCCAGGACAGAGAACTCACCACATCGATGAAGTCATAGAAAGTCACTTGGATTTGTAGCTTCCTGTGGAAGAAATAGTTCCCCTAGACTGTACTTGAGCTGAGATCTGTGAAAGTGTGTGGAAATAAGTTTGCAGGTGACTCAAATTTCACTTGATCATGGCTTTGTAAGAGCTATTCTAGCTCCCTGTCATACTCATCTTGCTTCTGAAATGACCCATTTGATGTGAAAGTGCTACTGCCCAAATTAATTCTGTTCATCTTTAGCCTCTCCACCATAGCTCTGGTACTGGTACTTTAGCACTGGTACTTTAATGCAGTGGTCACTGTTGACTCCCCTCTTTTGTTTTAGTTCATAAATGTGTGATGCTCTGACAAGCACAGAACTACGGAAAGCAAAGTTGTCTGGACTGGACTGCAGCAAAATGTGGAAAACATGCTGTCCTGTAATCTGGAGGATTGCATAAATTCTAATTGAGCTTCCTGCCAGGCCTGGAGAGTTGACTAATTTTTCTGTTTCTCCACCTGAAAATAGTGTGTTGGACAGGAGCTTTCAGCTCCAGGCAGCTCTCACAAAATTCCTTAGGAGTTGTGCTTGACACTTAATGTCACCAGGCTCCAAATTAATTGTTCCAGTGAACTGAACAAGTTAGTGTTAGAGATGGAAGTAAAACCTGGATTTCTTCATTCCAGTCCCCTTCAAAGAGACTTTTTCTGTTGCCAGCTTCCTTTAAATCCTACCAGGAGACAGTTCCCTCTTCCCTCTCTTTTCCCTTTTTAAGTCATAACAAAGTGATTGTGAGGACATAGGCTGAGTATTTATGTGGTACTGCAGATTTAAATAAAGATGGTTTTCAGTCAATAATCTCTTATTAAAGCAGGTTGGTGCATAGGTATCTGCAGTGATCCCTCACTCTCTGAACTGATTAAACCTTGAGACCTTCTGATTTGATGTCTCGTGACATTTTTGCTTGTGTTCACAGAGGAATATGAGGTGAATGCTAAGAAATACTGGGATGACTTCTATAAAATCCACGAAAATGGCTTCTTCAAGGACAGGCACTGGCTGTTCACTGAATTTCCTGAGCTGGCACCTAACAGGAACACAAGGCAAAATGGAGATTCTGTGCATGAATTTAGTAACACAGAACAATCCAACAATGAAGGACTGGGAAGCTGTGAAAATGGCCATTGCTCATTGGAAACCAGAGCAGAGAATCAGTTAAACCTGATAAAAAGCCCACTTGGGGGCCGCACAGAGGAGTTGGCTGCACAGAAGGACAGTGAGCTGAGTCAGAGTGATGGGGATTACCCAGGATCAGCTGCATCTTACCGTATATTAGAGGTAAGAGCTGTAAATTGAAGTCACACATCAAAACCTCCTTTGTGTCAGTGTGACAGGGACGTAAAAATATGTATCACTGCCAAATGGCAAGTTTGGCAAGATTGCCTTCAGTCAGTAAAATGCAAAAATCAGAGGGCAGTTAAAAACGGAACTAAATTTGTTGGAATTCTTTTGGTTCAGACTCTGAAGTGGCAAAGCACAAGAACCATAAGAAGTTTACAAGTTTAAAATCCAAACTATTGCTATGAGATGTTCAAACAAGCATTTAAAAGTCATCTTTTGAAGAAGCTGATTGTTCTACTCTGTATAAACCTTTCCCTTGTCATCTATCTTTTGCCTGTTTGTGCTGACTCCTGTTTGCCTTGAGAGGTGCGAAACAAAGTAATGAAGCCAAGAATGTAAAGATGCTCTTGGGTTTGTTCCTTAGGGCCCTTGTGATAACAGGGAATCCCAGACTGATACAGGCTTTGTCCCAGAGAAGTCTGTGGCAATTATAAATATTGGACTTCTGACAGCTGGTTGTGACCTTTTGCTCTGCCACCTCTAGTTCACTGTAGATATATTACTGGATTTGTTTAATACTTAGTATTTTATGAAACTCCTGCCCTTCCAGAGAGAGTTAGTATAAACTGTCCTTCTGATTTTTTAATTTAATCACCTTTAAGATTTCCTCAGATTTCGGTGTTCTCAACGTGCCTTTCCTGTCCCACCTGAGCACTTTCAGTAACATCTGTCACTGCAAACCCTCTGTGTTTTCTGCTCAGTCTGTTTCAATTTTACTGATTACTTAAACATTCAGAGGCAAATCTCCAAACCCGGTTGCGTGAGCCATCATCTCTTCAAATAGGAACAAATAGAAGGAGTAATTAGAGTAAAGCAAATTTACCTTCTCTGTTGCTCTGATTTTCTATGGATGTGAATGTAACTCATCCATGGCCTTTGCCAGTGCTTCAGTGATTCATACTGGTTGTTATGCTTGGGATTCCAGCAAAAACAGCTTTCAAAAGAGTAACAATATATAGCTTGTTACTAAGATTTCTACAGGAACTTCCTCAGTGGTTTCCCGCACATGTAATCCTGTTTCTCAGACCTCAACACACTCGGATCTTGCAGGGACACTTACAAATGGTCACTGCCATGCTCAGCTTTACTCATGAGTTGCTCTTCATTCCATGGCTGTAGAGAGATGATTGGAAATTATCAGCATGGACATTCTGAAGGAATTATTTTCACTTTGAACATCTGCTCTGTTTATACAGGTTGGCTGTGGGGCTGGGAATACGGTCTTCCCAATTTTACAAACCAACAAGTAAGTAGTGACAAGACAAAAGGAAATGGCTTCCCACTGCCAAAGGGCAGGGATAAATGGGATATTGGGAAGGAATTGTTCTCTGGGAGGGTGGGGAGGCCCTGGCACAGGGTGCACAGGGAAGCTGTGGCTGCCCCATCCTTGGAAGTGTCCAAGGCCAGGTTGGACAGGGCTTGGAGCACCCTGGTCTAGTGGAAGGTGTCCCTGCCAGTGGCCGGGGTGGGACTGGATGATCTTTAATGTTCCTCCCAACCCAAACCATTCTGGGATTCTGTGAAGTAATTCTGAGTAGGTTTTTATCTGCATGAGATACCAGCCTCTGAAAAACAATTGGAAAAATGTTCCATGTGTTCCTAATTTAGACAATCTCAGAAAAAGGGCAAATGCAAATGGTATCTTTGCCATCTGCAGCTTCAGGTTATTGTGTTTTGAGCTTGGAAGCCCTTGGTTTTAGATCCAGAAGGAAAAGGAAGCAGTCAGTTCCATATGAGAATAATAGGCATAAAGGAGCAATGGAATGCACCAGATTTTGCACAGAAACTAAAGCCCAGGATTTCTGGGCTTTGCGCATTTGAAACACTCCTTAATTCATCGATATAAATGATGAGTTTCTTTGATTTATTGCAGTGACCCAGGCCTGTTTGTTTATTGCTGTGATTTTTCTACAACAGCTGTAGATCTTGTCCAGGTAATCTCAATGGTGACTTATGAAAATGCGGGAAGTATCTGGGGCCAATTGCCCATTAACACAAATTTATCCCAGCTGCCAGTGGCTCTTGGGCTGTGCTGGCAGCTTTCTGGTTTTAGCCAGCCCTGGTGCTGACCCTTGCACTGGGAAATCTGGAAAATGAGCTATCAAAGATTGTAGAAATGAGGGAAGTAAAAGTTCTCAAAATGTCACATTGGCAGCAAACAAGTCAGCCAGATTTTCTTCCCCTGTGGTTGTCAGTACTCTTCTCAATGCAGTGTTCTTTTAGCTGAGTAACTTGAAAACAAACTCAAATCTTGAAAACATTCAGGCTATTTTTTTAACAGGAACTGAAGCTGGCTTTGCTTTGTGTGTGTGTTACTGTCACCACAGTTCTGGGAACATGGTCTTCTGCACAGGCAGCTGAGGAACGATCATGCTTGAGGAGCAGGAGGCTGGGATTTAGTCAAAGGACAAATACCACTAATAAATTTCAGGTCAAGGCAGAACTGAGAATATATGAAGTATCAAATGCAATCAGTCACTTCCTGAGATGAGAGGGGAGCACAGCACCAGAGTCAGCATCCATTTCCTCCTCTGTTTGTAGAGGCTTCTGCAATCTGTAGCAGCAGCTTTAGAAAAATATACAACTTCTAAAAGAAGTCTAAATCTGATTTTTAAGAGTGTAACTTTAGGCAACCAAGTTTTGCTTTTGGGGTATAGGGAATATCTGCTTGTAGATGAAATGAATACTGATTTCAATGATGCAGAGAGGTGCCCTGACACTCTCACTTATGTAAAGGTTTCCAATTTATCAGTATAAATCTCTCACTTCTTACCACTGTTAGTGGAAATGCTGACCTTAAAATTGAGATAAACCCTGAATCCAGTTTGGGGGTTTTTTCAGTGCTGTTTGTCTGATTGTAACAAGACCAAAGCAACATTTACCAATCTCCTGTATGTAAATACTTTTTCACATTTCACACCTGTTCCTTGCCTGAGCAAGGAACATACCTGACACAGAGGTCCAATGAGGTTGAAACAGATCTCTGGAGACACCACTTGATTATGTGAAAGATAAAATACTCCATATAATACTAATAATCCATATAGTCCAGCTAATACTGAGATCGGGATCTGCTACTAATGTTCTTAATTTCTCTCCCTCAAATACAGAACAACGCAGAATATGATACTTCTCGCTGCTTTGCATTTGTCCATGACCTGTGCAATGACCAAAGTCTTTTCCCAATGCCAGAGGAGAGTCTTGACATTGTTATTCTTATCTTTGTCCTCTCAGCAATTCTCCCAGAGAAGTAAGTTTAATAATTCCTTCTGATTGCAGAAGATAATTCTTCTACAACCGGAGTTCTTTAATAATCTCCTATCAAGGAAAATTAAAGTTTGTTCTGTATGTGGTCCAGTTTTTCATGAAGCCTCAGAAAATGAAATTTGCAAGTATTTGCTGTTGCTGTTGTAACCAATTCTGGCAGAGGATAGGGTGATTTTGAAGTGCTAAGTGGCTGCAGGTGATCATTGCTGGGGTCACTATTCTGAGCCCCAGCCACACTGAGCACTCGCTTTGGAAAGTATTCTGCTGGATTTTCAAGCTCAGAGGGTAGATGAATTTCTCACATATGAGGTGGCAAGAAGGGAGGGTTCAGGTTCAGAAAACAGGTAAGGAAAGTGCTGTGGTCTTAGTGTGATAATTGTTACAACCTACACTAGTCTTTTTTTGTTTCCTTTAGTTTTACTTCACAACACTTCTCTTCAAATTCACTTATTACTTGTTTTACAGAAACCAGTGGAGATCCTTTTGTAATCAGTAAGAGAGAGCAGTTAATCCCTGCTGTAGCAGGATGTTATCCTTGTAGAAAAAAAAAAGCAAAATCAGGGAATGTCAAAAAATAGAGGCCAAATAAAATCAACCCACCTGACTCTGGGAGAGCGCAGAATGCTACTGGCTTTGGGTAGCTCTTTATATGAAGTTGAAACACGTAGAACTTTATTCCGTCTTTTTGGAAGGAAACAAGCATGATTTTGCAGCTTGTTGAGCGCTCCTGGTTTGTTCTTCTCTCAGGATGCAGTGCATTGTGAACAGACTGAGTCGCCTTCTGAAACCAGGGGGAATGATCTTGTTACGAGATTACGGCCGTTATGATCTCGCCCAGCTTCGGTTTAAGAAAGGTATTTCCTTTCCCCTGGGAACTCTTGCCTCATCACTAGTAGATTCTGCTTCTCTGGTGCTGTGTCTGCCCTGTTTGGAGGCAGCTCATTAATTCCCCACAGCACAGTGTGTGCTGGAGAAGGGTCTGTTGTTGGATGGCAATTGTTGATTTTTAAGTGATCACTGGTAACTGTCTATATCCATCTTGCCTTTAGGTCAATGTCTGTCTGATAACTTCTATGTGAGAGGTGATGGCACCAGAGTCTACTTCTTCACACAAGGTAGGAGGCCAGAAACATGCCTCTGACCGTCCAAAAGCATGCCTCTGACTGTCCTCACCACTTCTTGTCCCTGTGCCCTCCAGTTTGGCCACTAGCTCTTTCCAGCCTCTTTCTGGGAGCACTGTAAAATGTTAAGTGCATCTCAATTAAATAGTGACCTGGGCTTGTCAGCTTCTGGTGCAAGCATGGCATGGGGAATTCCTTAGTGGAAAATCCTTTAAGAGGAAGACTGGTGTGTTTGCTACCCTGGGAGGGGTGGTGGGATTGGAGGAGCTCTCCTTCTATCTTGCCTGCAGATGATGGAGGGAGATGGACACCACTTAGCGGAACTTCCCTTAATTTTCCTGCTCTCCTATAAGGAAATCAGAAGGGTGTGGTTCAACATGTAGCTGAGGCAGCCCCTCCAGTTCTGCTGCTGCTTGGTATTAGCAGCAGTTGTTATTCTCCCAGTTTATCACCAGTTGCACCTTCAGTCCCTCCTCTACAGGCCCCTGTGCACAGTCAGTTGTAGAGCAGTGGCACAACTGAACTGTTCCCCACTGCAGGAATCTTGTTTGGCACCACAAAATTAATGCTTAATGCATGTTTGGCAAACACCTCACAATGGAAAGCATTTGATAAAGGAGCACAAGCTGGGACCTGTCAGGCTTTCCTACAGAAACTCGACAAACCACGTGCTCTGGGAGTAAGCTCTGCTGCTCAGCATGACTGGGGCACTGTGAGACTGATTTGCTTGGTCAGGAATACCTGCCAACGGAAGTGCTGAAGCCTCGAGGGCTCTTAGTGCTTTAATTGCGCCTCAACAGGGTGTGGGTTTTAAGGATTTTTTTCTGTTCCCAGTTTTAACGTTAATGAATCCCATTCTCCTCCAGCCTAGGCAGCACAGATCTTACTGCCACATTTTAAAAGCATAGGTCTGATCCTGTTCATTGCTTTTGCGGACCCTGAAATTCCTCTGGGCAGGGGGGAAGGAATGGCTCTGTCCCAACTCACCAGAAGATGCTCCTTAATTGGTTACTAGAGGTAGTACCCATATCTGAAACAGCTGCTGTTTTCTTTCTCAAGTCTCTGTAGTTCTAGATGTACTCCAAATAATTCTTTCCTTCTTTGCTAGAAGGGAAACTTGAGAAACTGTGATGTTAAACTCGCCTAATAAAGTAATTAAGTCTTGTTTGATCATTTCCCTGCCAGGGTGAGGCCGTGGGTTTCCTCTGGCCCACCTTTCAGCTTAGCCCTCAGTGTGAGCAGGTATCAGTTAAAGAAAAGCTATGGCCTCCTCAGTCTCCTTCTCTCTGCTTCCAGATGAATTAGATCATCTGTTCACCACAGCTGGGCTGGAGAAAATCCAGAATATGGTTGATCGGCGATTGCAAGTGAACCGTGGGAAACAGATGACAATGTATCGGGTGTGGATCCAGTGCAAGTACTGCAAACCCACCGCCCTTCAGCCATAAGGTGTGTGGGCTATGGGCTGGAGCCTCTTCATCTCATCCTAGTGACATGTGTGTGATGGGAGTTCTGCACACCCAGGACCTCAGTGCCTTGTACTGTGCCTGGCATCACTTCAAGTGAGTTTTGCTAAGGACAAATGCCCTGAGAGTAGAGCAAGTAGTATTTTAGATGTCATAGAATCACAGAATATACTGAGTTGGCAAGGACCCATCAGGATCATCAAGTCCAACTCCTGGCCCTGCACAGGACACCCCAACAATCCCACCCCATGCCTGAGAGTGTTGTCCAAACACTCCTTGAGTTCTGGAAGCCTTGGGGCAGTGACCATTCCCTGAGGAACCTGTTCAGTGCCCAACCACCCTTTGTGGGAAGAACCTTTTCCTGATATCTAGCCTAACCCTCCCTGGACACAGCTCCAGCCATTTTCTTGAGTCCTGTCTCTGGTCAGGAGAGTGAAGAGATTGGTTCCAGCCGCTCTGCTGTCCCTCAGGAGGATGTTGAAGATCTCAGTGAGGTCTGACCTCAGTCTCCAGCTGAACAGACCAAGTGCCCTCAGCCACTCCTCATAAGGCTTGCCCTCGAGGCCTTTCATTCTCGTGACCCTTCTCTGGATGGTCTCTAGTGGCTTAATTTCATTTTTATATTGTGGTGCCCAAAACTGCGCCCAGTACTTGAGGTGAGGCTGCCCCAGAGCAGAGCAGGACAGTCCCCTCCCTGACCAGGGATGCTTTACCTAATGCCCTCAGGACACGGATGTCCCTTCTGGCTGCCAGGGCACTGCTGACTCATGTTCAACTTGCCATGTACCAGGACTCCCAAGTCCCTTCCTGCAGCTGCTCTGCAGCCTCATTCCCCAGTCCATACACACATGCAGGGTTGCCCCTTCCCAGGTGCAGAATCCAGAACTTTCCCTTGTTGAACTTCACAAGATTGATGATTGCCCATTTCTCTGATTTGTCTAAGTATCTCTGCAGGCTCTTTCTTGCCCCTGAGAGACTTGACAGCTCCTCCCAGTCTAGTGCAGACAGCAAACTTAGTATTTCTTCACATCCTGCATCCAGGTCATTAATGTGGATGTTGAAGAGCACAAGTTTCAGAAGGGAGCCCTGTAAATGTCATGCCACTGGTCTGAGTTTTAAAAATTATTTATGGTTTTAATGGTTGTGGTGTCTTACAGCAGCCGAGCAAGTTGAGTAGCAACTTGCTTATACTCTGGATTTTCACATGAAACAGGAGAGATCTGATCTTATCTCTGTCTTGTGTATTCTTTCCTTGGGAACAAACATATGAAGGATAAATCAGCTCTTCTCTGCAACTGCTCACTGATATGAATCCCTTGGCCATCTCATCTCATGCAGCTATTTCCTAGTCATTCAGGTGTGTGCCAATCCATGAGTTAAAATACAGTGATTGGAGGACAGGAACTGAGACCATGTGGGTCTCTCTGTACCAGCGCTCCCTGGATGCCTCAAGGTGTGGAGATAACCTGTGGAGAAAGCAAATGATGCTGCTCTGCCCTCACTGTCCACAGAGATGTCTGCCCAGGGAACCAGCATGCAATAGCTCAGGTGCTATAAATTCCTCTCAGGCAGGATTCAGGTTTCAAAAGTTTGGTGCTGATGCTGGTTTTGGGGCACCTCCAGAGTGCAGCAGATCAGAAGCAGCTAACATGACCAGGGTTTATAAATAATTACCGGCTTTTTCTACTGGCTGCATCTCCCAGGTCACAAACTGCCCTGTCATGGTGATGTGCTAAACCCAAGCAGATGAGACACCTTCTTTGATCTGAAATCTGCGGGACGTTTAATTTTTGCATTTTCATTTAATTTCTTAGAGGAAGCCAACACTGTGGCTTTCAGAAGGTATTTCCCCACCTTTAACATCAAATACCTTTTATCTCAGCTTATTTTCTTCTGTTGTTTTTAGGGTGTGGTATGACAGGTATTAGAATAAGTCTCGAGCTCTTCAGTGGTGGTTCGATTCATATAAATCAGGCTTGCAAGAACCTCATGTGCTTGTGTGAGCCTGGGCCACCCTTAGGGAACTAAAATTTTCTTCTCCTGTTACAAGTCTCACTAGTGCCTGCTCTTTGGTTGAACAAGAGAAGGCCTTGGCTGGTATCTCTTGCCTTGTTTTAGTTCATGAAGCATCAAGATGTGTTGTGTGTGTCCTGCTGGCTGAAGAGCAGTTCCCCTGTGTTTTGTTAACCAGACACTCATGTTTGGAGCTGAACATTGGGTAACTCTCGCCTCTAGAGCCACATAGGTTATGAAATAACTGCTATCTTGAACCAGAGGAGAGGGGTTGTGCTAGTTTGAAAACAAACCAATGGGAGATCCCAAGTTAGAACTACAATTTAATAGGAAAATTAAAGTAAAGGCAGTAAACACTGGTTTAACCTGACAGAGTCAGGATACAACCTGACACCCTGCCGGGCAGGGTGATGGTAGCAGTACTTTTGCAGTGATAGATATGGTTCTGTTGAAGCAGTGATCCTGTAGAAGGGCCTGGTCTTCCTCTGAAGGTCCGGTGGTGGCTATGCAGCTCTGGTCCTCTGGGAATCCAGCAGATAAGGCTGGCTGTGGTGTTCCAAACTTCAGGTTATATCCAGGAAGGAGCGCTTGGTTCCTCCCCCTGGGCGGAGCATCTCACAATAGGCTGGTGTAATTTTATGAGTCATGCAGTGAGGCCTTGATGGCCCATTAGCAGTAGATATGTCCTGGAGGGAGTTATCAGGGATATGTCATGGAAGAGACAAAGAACACTGCCCCACCTGGTTTTAACAGTTAATGGAGATGGTGATGGAAAATATACCCCCGGTTACATCCTACATTGTAACCCAAGGCACGGGGTAAAAAGCTGAGGAAATGTCATCGCTGTTTTTGGGGAGCCTGCAGGAGCCCTGGAGAGATGGACCAGGACCACTCTGATTTGGGAAGTGTTGGAAGTTTGAGAAGTGTTGTTTGCCACTGCTGGGCATGTGGCAGCATGACGAGTTTCTAACTTCCATGTCACTGTGTCATCCTGCAGGTATTGCTTTGTTTGCTACCTGAAGGCTTCTGGGTCAGGACATTTCAGCCCTCCCTGGAAAAGGTTACCCAGGAAATCTATTCACACCACACAGGCTGCAGTGCTGGGACAAAGGAAATGCACAATTGCTTTTTTGTATATGTCTCTTTTAAATAATGTTAAATGAAATCAAATTAATTTTTTTGAGGGGAATGGGAGTCAAATAGCTGGGAAGAGAATACTTGTTCAATTTGTTGTAGTCTATTTTCTAAAGGGCCAAGAACCTTTCCAGCATCTGCAAATGAAACAGGAGGACATAAAGCTTCTGTCTTCTGAAGCACATTTGGCTTCTGCTGAGCACAAGCCTAACCCACCCCAGAAGCTCTGCAGTCGCTGCTGTGTTTTCATGCTAAATCTACAACATCTGGTTCCCTGGCAAGGCTGAGGCCTCAGGCAAGGTCTAGGCAAAACACAGGTCAAGGCCTTTGGCAACCTGAAGTTTCCTCAGGTTATCCAGGCACAGTCAGGCTTAGCGAGAGCCTTGTGAGCGTTGGACCTGATGTGACTTGTGTAGCTGCCTCCTGTGTGTTAGTGTGGCCTCAGGCAGTTCCCTGGGGTCCTTTTCCTCTTGGTCCCTAGAGGAAGACCTCTTCCCAGGACAGCTTTATCTCTGTGCAAGAAAAATTATTAACTGGGGTAAACAATCAGCATAATTAGTGTGAATTAAAGTAATTTGAAAAATGCCTTATTAATCATCCAAAGGCTTGAAAGCAGTGCAGGAAAATATGTTTTTAATTATAAACGTGATTTATGTAAAGTTGATGGACTCCCCTTTAAATTCAAACTCCTGAATGGGAGAAAATGAAGGCTATTAATTTACTTGTTTATGCTTTCAAGGCTGTATCCCAGTTGCCTGATTTTAACTTGGGCTTCATGCAAAAACTTGCAGCCCTGTGAGCCTGGAGCCATTGAAGTGACTCTTTGCCTTTTTTAATGCTCTTAATTCTGCTGCAGTATTTAATCAGTCACTCAGCAGGGCCCATGCTGGGCAGAAGTGCTTTCGTTTCCAATTCTCTTGGTGGTGTTCAGAAAGCAACAAGTTAATGGCCTTGAATTGAGCCAGGCCTCCTACAGACAGATACTGTTTGAGCTTCCTTCACTAATCCCTGCCAGGTCCTGTTCTCTCAGAAGCTGCTGCTCTCCTGCCACTCCAGGCCTTGCCTCCCACACAGCTCTGCTCAGGTACCTCGGTCCTGACTAGCAGCAGCTCCTGCCATTCCTACCTTGGGCCTGCTGAGCAGGCTGGGTTGCTCAAGCTTTCCAGCATGTTCAAAGGAAATCTCCAAATTGACTTTTACCATGCTGAAAAGCCAGGTTAAGTGCCATTAGTATTTTGGGGGTTTTTTTACCCTCTTGCTTCTTAGAAGAGTAACATTACCTTTAAAGCCTTTCTGAGCATTTCTGCTCTGATTTTGTTCCCAGCATTCCAAGTCTTGTGGTCTGTGGCTTACAGGCAATGCCACTGTGGCCTGATGAACCTCCCCAGCAGAAGAGATGATTTCATAGCTCTTCACACGTGTTGCCCTGGCAGTCTTGGAGCCAGGCATTGTTACACTTCGGAAAATCTGGTCCTGGCTCTTGCCAGAAGATGGTGGATTTCCTTGGAGATTCATAGATTGTTTTGGCTTGAAGGGAACTTTATCATCACCTATTGTGACCCCTCACATAATCATTTCATGTAGGGATAATGCCAGCAAGCCGGTGACTTGGATTTGGACTTGGAACTAGTCCTTCAGAAAGGGTTTTGATCCAGCCATGGTACTGCGGGCTCCAGTGAAGGACAAAGAAGCTTTTGCCTCCCCAGGTACATCATTCTTCTTGGAGCATTGTGGTTTCACAGCCAGGCTATGAACTGGGAAGCAGGAGGGAACAGGGGAGGTGAACAGGAGGTGAACAAGGGTGTGGGGGGTATTTCTGATGCTGTCACTTGAAAAATAAGTAGATTGTAAATTCCACTGCAAATTGGAGCTTTCACAGGATCTTCCTGACAGCACAGCAAAGTGAGAACAGCCATCCATAGTGATTTGGATTGTTACAACAGTGGTCACCAAATTCTTCTGAACAGGGGCGTGTGAGGTCAGACACAATTATCTTCTCTCCTGAATAATTCAGCTCTGCCTTCTCCAGGTATGCCACCACCATTTCTAATCTGCAGTGAGTTCTAGAGCTCCAGGATAAATGAGACCTGATTATTTTTAACAGAAGAGAGGTGTGAACAGAGGGAACCTCCCTGTGCACACACCGGCAGCTTTTGGCACTGTATCATAATGAAAGCTGGAAGAGCTTCTTTCTGTCATTGGCATTGGGATGAGCCCTGGCTTGTCCCCACTGGATTCCCCCTACAGGAATTGCAGACCCAAACTGAACTTAACTGTTTTTCCTGAGCACTACTGAAAGATGCCAGGTTTTACTGCCTAGAAGTGAGGATGGGGCTGCAGGGATCAAGTTATTATGGGATTTGGGGACCATCCTTCCATCTCTGTAAACACGGAGGGAAACTGAGTCATGCAGTCTTTGTTCTGTTCAGTCGGCAGGATCTGATTTGTCAATCAGAGAAGTGTCACCATTTTTGGTTTGGTGCCATATTGGGGAAAATAAGTCCATGAGGGAGAATGCCACAATCAGGACCACTTTTGCTATTGTAACTCTTCCTCTTCCTTGACGGGGGTGCCTGGCACACATCCTTGTGTATAGTGTCCCTAGACACCAACTTCAACAGAAGTTCTGATTTTAATTGTGTTTCAGGGCAAGATAGAAATTACCAGAAAAACAAGTATTAGGAGGAATTTTTTTGGAGGACCTCCTGCAAAGTGAGGTGTTCTGGAGGAAAAGGAGTTGTCAGCTCTGTGCTTAATCAGCAAAGCTCTGGAGTTCATGCTTTTAGGTCTCGCTGAAGGCAGTAAGTTCCTGTGTGTAACTGCGTGGCTGAATGGGAGCTTGTGTTGCTTGAAAAGTGGGACACATTGCAGGAAATTACCTTTGTAGGCAGCCCTGAGTGCTAGTATGAAGTAAATAGGAAACAGCATGAGCCAGGAAAGTACAAGCCAGGCCTGGACACTTGGCTGGAGCACAGGCAGGGAAAGGCAAGGGGATCTGAGCCATGTGTGCCTCTGCTTTTCCCTCTTGCCCAGGGGGTTGTATGGCATGGCAGTTGTCATGCCAGTGAAGGTTTTTATTCTTGGTGTTTGACCCACAGTGGGATGAGCAGGAAATGGCAGCGGTTGGAAAGCAGTGATGGCAAAGGTCACTGGCAAGTCTGACATGTATGTCAGCACCTGCCAGCAGCTCCCAGCCTGTTGGTCCATGGCTGTTTCCAGGAAAGAAGAAGATCCTGGTGAGGTTTGGACCCTGCTGTTCTAAACTATGCTCTCTGGTGTTAACCCCAAAGAGCCCTCACTGCAAGCACCAACACAGTGTGGGAACAGCAGCTCGATTTTGGGGTGCAGTGTGACTGCTGTATTCAGGTTGTCTTTGCTGTCCAAAGGACCCTTGTAGCTCTTGCAATTTCGTGTTATGTGGCAATTAGGGAGTTCCAGGGGATTGCCAGATCTTTGGAATATGAAACTTACTTTTAGCTCCTGTGAAGTGGGAAGCTGCTATTGGCAGTCCCTGGTTGCAGGGGCCAGGCTCATACCTCTGTGCTGTGTGTGGAACACGAGGGGACCTACTCAGGTGTAAAGAGAGAGGTACCACCCTTCCCCAGAGTCACTGATGTGGCTTTCCTCATTTAGATTAAATTGCCTGATCTCCCCTAGGACTCCTTCTTCATCCCTGGGACCAGGCTCAAGGCATGCTGCATATCCCCCTCACCCTGGGGAGCAGTACCTGGGCAGGGCCACCTCAATGCAGTCTGTAATTACACTGCCACATGGCTTTTTCCACATTCAGTGCCATTGGTGGATGTGAAGAGGTCAATGGAGGTTGCACAAAAAACTAAATCTGGCTTTTCCACCACTTCAAGTGACTTCTTCCCTACTGAGATGAGCCTCGTTTGGAAGGTTGGAATGTATTTACAGACATTCACAAAGAGGCTGAATATACTTTGAGGAATGTGTGTGCAGTAACTCTGGCTTTAAAATAGGATGTTGATTTAATTTTCCTCTTACACAAATCTCAGAGCAGTTTGTCTAATTAAGGCTTTCCAAAGCCCTCTAAGGTAGGGTGTTATTATGCCCATTTTATGTAGGAGAAAGAGAACCTGTTAAGAATAAAGTCCTCTTGTATTCTGGGAAGCTGAGAGTGAGTGAGGACAGGGAAGGACTTGCTGGTACATTCAGGAGAATCACGTTGTTTCAGGTGCTTGCAGAACCAGCAGATGTTTCCAGTACTGTGTGCTTTGGGATTGCAGAGGTGTTCCTTTCCTACCTGTGAGGTTTGGTTCCCCTCGGCTGGGCCGTGGCAGTTCCAGAGGGCTGCACGATTCCAGGTGCCTGCACACAGCTGCCTTCCTCCTCCAGCAGCAGGACACACATTGCCTTGGATCAGGGCTCTGAGGCTGCACATGGCTTGCTGCTTGTGTGGAGGCTGAGTGACCTGGATGCTTTCCTACTGGGTTTGGGTATCAAAGCCTCCTTAATGGGATACCTGAAGGTGTAGACAGAGGGAGGGGCAGGAACAACCTCAGAGATAAACTCCATTGTGTGGGAGGGTGGAGGATCTTGGAATGGCCTCAGGAAGGAGTCAGGCAATGACATGTTATCTTTGAGGAGCTCAAATACCAGTTTTCTCCCTAAGGAAAATGAGGAAAGACACTTTTCATGTTCCTAGTGTGGCAGAAGCCCTACCCTTAGTAGACAAGAATCCACACAAGGGTGACGTTTTGAATGCCTCAAGCCTAGAAGAATCTTCACTGGCAGCTCTTGCCTCATTAGGTCTAACAGAATCTGCTGTGCACACAAGGGTTGGCCTCTTCAGGATGTGATGCCTGGAGGTGACATCATCCCCTGGTGCTAAAATCTTTAAAACCCTGTTGAGTGTTGTACTCTTGTGGGTTTTGGTTGGGTTTTTTTTTTTCCCCCAGTGCTATAAAATGTTTGAATTTGAGATCACGGATGCCAGCTTTTATGTTTTAAATGTTCTGGCTGTTTGTTGTTTTTTTCCAGTCCTCCGCTGCCTGTGTCCTGGGATCACTGAGGAATCTCTGCTCTTCTTTTGTGTACCTTATATCAGTAGACTTCCGGACCTTGTGGCAGTACAGAAATGCTTAGGAAAATGCAGTTAGAGTATTCCACAAGCCTGGAAAGCAGAGGCAAAGAGAAGTCACCAAAAACACATAAAAAAGATCAGAATCTTAACTTCTGTCATTTTATCTTTTCAAAATTCAAGGCAGAAGGAACTTGTTATGTGCTCTGTTAAAATCTGTATAAAATCTTACCCAATTCTGGCCTAATCTAACCTGGGTTAGCGGAGAGGCTATGGTGGGAAGGCAGGGCTTGCTGCTGTTTTGCTGAGCGTGCTGTGCCTGTGGAGGGGAGCTCCAAGCTCCAGTCAAATGCAGTGACAAAGAAAATGGCTGCGGCAGCTGAGTCGTTCTTCAAAACATGATACAAGTGCTGTGTACCAGGGATATCACTGACATCCAAGGAGGCTGAGACAAGAAGAGGAGAGCTACCACAGGAATGTAATCAGAGGCATTAACACTGGTTGATGGCAGACCTGGAAAGCGGGATGTGCACAGGAACGATCTGGCAGAGCTGATGGTGGAGGAGGGCTGGCTTGTTCCCATGGATGAGATAATATTTAGTCAGCCATGTACGTACTGTGTTGCTCACAACCAGCTCCTCTGAAAGGACCAGAGCTCAGGGGCTCTTAAAAAGTTAATGAAAAAAAGGGAAAACAGAATAGTTTCATGTGTCACTCAGGTGTGGGCTGGAAGGAGGAGTTTTCCTGCAAGAGAATTCTTGGAGATCCAAATAGTCTCTTCTCTTGCTGGGTCAGAACACGAAACACACACAAACTGCTCCAAAACTGTAATATGATGGGGAAAATCAAGTTGAGGTCAACAGAATCTTGATTTCTAATCTTACATTGGTTTAGTTTTGAGACTTTATAAGATTTTAGAAGTAGTATCTTAAATTAGAATTTCTAATTGATTAAAAAGATTTCCTGTACAAAATGATGAGCTATTTACATATTCCAGCCACTTTGAAGCAGCAAACCTTTCCCTATAAGAACAGAAACAAACTGACCTTTTCTGACCAGAAGCACATTGCCTTTTTCTTATTATAAAAAAAAAAAAACACCCCAAACAACTAAAAAAACAAACAGTCCACCAATTTTCTGCTGAGTCCAAACTGGGGGGATCAGCTCCCAGCAGAGAAGATGTCATAAAAAATAGTCCAAGTGTGACGTGTTCACAGAGATAATTATATTTTTACCTGAGAGACCTTTGCTGTTCCAGGGAGCCCAATCTCAGATGTGATGGCACAGCATAGTTGGCAGCTTTGTACCAGGCTGGGCTGTGTGGTGCATCCCCATTCAGAGCTGTGTCCTGATGGAGTGTAGGAGGAAAAAGTTCTGAGATCACTGATCACTGGGATATTTATCCAGTAACTTCCTTCCTACTGTTATCTGACAAACTTGTCTAAAATCCCTTGTACCTACCTGTACCCTGCTGACAGCAAGTGGAATCTTTAAAGGCTGCTCTGAAATTCTTGCTTACAGGCAGAAATACAGTTACAATTTGTCAATTCCTTCCCTGTCTGTGCCACAAAGGGACCGGCTGCCATGTCTGGTGTGAGGTGCAATTTTGGCATCTTGGAAAGGGAACTGCAGCTGGAAGTGTTGCTCTGAGCTGCCTTTGGAGGATAAGGGTGGAGAGGACCATAGTTGAGTGTGCAGCAGAGGAGAGTAGGGAAGGATATGACTACAGCCAAGGATGAGCTGCTGGACATCCAGGAGCAGAGCTGAGCTAGCAGAGTCCTTGGACTGCAAAACAGAAGGGCTGCCTTTCCAGAATGTACTGAAGGGGATGTGCCCCAGTCCTGAATTTGAAAGTGAGAAGAGAAACCCCAATCATTTCAGAGGAATGGAGGGCAGGAGAGGGGGAGTCACAGGAGGAGGATGGTGCAACCTCAGTTTATCTGTTCCTTATCAGCTGTCACCACCTCCTGTTCCAGCCTGACCTGGCAGAGCCCATGGCTGTGGTCGTGGGTCCTCTGTCAGGCCCAGAACTCAGCAGTGCATCAAGGGATGTCTTGGAAAACATTCCTGGTTGCAGTGGATTCTCCAGGAGGCTCTCCCTTGGAATTTGGTCCTGCCGGAAGGAAGGAGAAGAGGGGCATTGGTCTGTGATTTCAGTGAAAACAACAGTGAGCAAACGACCATCAGGAAATGACAGAGGTTGTGGCTGCCCCATCCCTGAAAGTGTCCAAGGCCAAGTTGGATGGGGCTTAGAGCAACCTGGTCTAGTGGAAGATGTCCCTGCCCATGGCAGAGGGTGGGACTGGATGTGCTTTGGGGTCCCTCCCAACACAAACCATTCTGTGATTCTGTGGCAGCAAAAGGTTCTTCTGGTCGTCTGTGTGGAAATACTGATGGCATTGTGATCCCTGGCAATGCAGTCCCTGGCAATGCATGGGGAAAGAGGAAGTGCCCCATCAAGCGCTGTCTGAAAAAGCACAGGAAAAATTAGATCAAAGTCACCCCCATCACCCCTAAAACACAAAGGTGGGGGACAGTGCCATAGACTGGGTGTTACTGGTGTCCAATTCCTGCCCGGCACTCAGGGGGTGAACTGCTCCCTTTGGAGGGGTTTCTAAGGGCAGTGAAGGGGAGTCCAGAAGAGCTGGGGGGTTTAGTAAGTCAGTCCCTTTATTGGGTGTAACAGCTCCCACAACTTCCCCTCTCTCCACCCAAAATCAAACTGAAATGCTCAAATGAAATGTATACCTCCTTGAACAATGTTCACTGCAAGTGGTCCTAATTAACATTCCCTAAATGGCTGTGATTAGCTACCAGCTGATGGAATATTTACTCCAGGATTTTTTCCTTAAAAAAAAAAAAACACAACCCAACACAGACACAAAACACTATTTATTTAATTATTTATTTTACAAATTCCTGCCGCCGGTCGTGCTGAAAATGTGACTTACGGAGTGGGAGCTGAAACTGGAGTGGCTCTTGTACTGGAAAAAAAACAGATTAAAGCACAGGAAAAGCAGCTTGTACGAGCAGGCAGCGCTCCCAGAGCCATTTGCTGCACCGAGTTAACAAAGTACGACAAATTAGCAATTTTAAAATAACACAACTTCCCCTGTCGCCTTGCAGGAGCGGTTTTTGCATGACGCTCCACCAGATCCTCTCCACATCCCTTTTGCCAAACTAGTCAGTTCCAGTTCAATTGTAAATCACTCGATGTCACACAGTGAAGCGGAGGTGACGGATGTCCCTCGGCGTTCCCAGCCCTGGCGAATCCTTTATCGAGCTCCAGTAACCTCCGCTCCCATTGCTAATCCGCGCCTGCCTCCCCTTGGACAGGCATGGCCACTTCCTTTCTCAACAATCCTCCTCTCCTGCTTGTTTGCTTTTCGGAAAGCTGATTCAGCCTTGGACCGAGAGGGTGCAACACCCGCAGCACTTTGGGTCCTGCCCCGCCGCCTGCAATGAGCCAAATGAACTGCGATGGAATCGCTCCATTCCAGCCAGGACAAGCCCTATCTTTATTATTTTGATTTTTGGGGCTGTTTTCCCAAGTGTGACGGCAACTTGGCCTTGGAAGGGCGAGAGTGGACTGTGTGTCATGGGGGCTGCTGGGGTGCCTGAGTTGTGTCTCACACACGATACCCATGTTGGACCAGACCCAAACCAGGGGCCCGGCCCATTCCGGGTGGTGTTCCCAGGGGGCAGGAATGGAGTGGGGGTGAGTTGGGGGTGCTGAGGTGCCCTTGCACTCTTCCCTCGGGGGAATGAGGGTGGTTTGGGGAGTGAGATTGCTCATGGGTGTGTAAGATGGAGACTGGAGAGGCAGGGAAGAACTGTGGGGTGCATGGATGTCATACCTGCACCTCCTCTCCTGTGGCATCCTGGGGCAGGGGGTAGGTCAGCCTCTGCTCTCCTGGGGGTGACATGTCCCTAGGCCTGCCCTGCCCCCCCAGCCCTGGCTGGATCTGACCCCCTCCTTGTGCCTGTCACTCCCCAGCACCCTCTGACCCCCTTGGACCCTGACCCTTGCTGCCCCACCACC
>VZRO01001471.1:34244-83791 GCA_013397915.1 Daphoenositta chrysoptera | reverse complement strand
CGGGGGTGAGAGCCGGGGGCAGCGCGGGGGCGGCGGAGGGTGGGCACGGCCTGCGGAGCCTCGGGCTGAGGGTTGAGGCGGTGCTGGAGGGAAGGAGGAGGAGGAGAAGGAAGAGGCCGAGGCGGTGCAGCAGCTGGTAGCGGGGCAAGGCTGCTCGCTCGGCGGCTGGTGCCTCTGCGTCCCGAGTGGGTAGTAGAGGGGTGCTGGAAATCCCTTCCCGGGAGAGCAGGAGAGAACGCCAGCCCTGCCTGGAGGGGTGCAGCAGGTCCCGGGGCAGCCCCCGGCGCGGGGAACTTGTGTCAGCGCCTTCCCCAGAGTAGCATTCCGGTGTGGGGATGCGATTCCCCGCGGATGGTCGCCACATGATGGGCGAGAGCCCTGGGAGCACTTCAACATCTTGGCGTTTGCGGCTTGTCTGTCATTTTCCTCGCTGCTCAGATTTCCTGTTTTGAAAACTGGGCTAAGAGCTTTGTTGGGCTTTCAGAACCCATGGCAGAAATATGGTTGTTTAATAACCACGTTTAGGATCCCATTAGTTTTTGAGGCTTGGGACTGATTGGGGAGAGCAGTTGAGAATGCCCCCGGATGGATTCACTTTGCCCCTGTGACTTGGAGCCGCAGCATTTGGAGGAAGCGACAGGGACAAAATGGACAGTTCATAAAAGGAACAATTGTGCACTGCCTGTTCTAGAGGGCACTTGCTGCCCTTCAAGAACTTTCCTCATCGCATATGCTCTTTATACAGCAAATCTTTATCTTCTGTTTCTGGCCTTTTTTTTTTTTTCTACTTTAGTCCAGAAAATGAAACTGGAACAGACATTTCTGGAAATGATCTTGATTGGTGCAGTTGGGAAGATATGATTCACAGTTATAATGAACAGTGAATTTTGTCCCATTTTTTCTCAGTTCAGGATTTGAATTATGTATTTCGTGATTTTTAACCTGTTTACACAGTTATGCTGGGTAGGTTTTTAACCCTTCAAACAGGGCATCCATAGTGTTGGATTGCCAAGAGATACCCCGGGTACATCCAGGATATAGAAGCTGCTGTTATTTTAGAAGTATCTGATGCTTTACCTCGTAAATGAAAAGGTTTAATTGTGCGTTATTTTCTTCTTATAATCCCACTCTGTGCTTGGAAGAACCAAAGCTGTTGTCAGTGAAATCTGGAGTTCGTGGAGATCGAGTATTTCCAGGATTGGCCAAAAATAAATTATGGGGTAAAGAATGTTGCTTTTTTTTTCTCCTAGTCATGCAGCACAGATGAAAAGCTCTGAAGCTTTTAGTCATAACACTCTGGTCCCATGTTTTCCTTTTAATAAAGCATCCAGTGGGAGAATGTGACATAATTGGTTTCTTGGATTTAGAGATCTTGAAATGGCTGGTACAACAGAGGAGAGGAGAGGAAGCTCCAGCAGGGTTATGGTTTAAATACTATAATATGCTGGCAAAGTCATGTTGTTACTACATGGTAATCTTGCATTTCTTTTGCTAGAAAATGCTCTCTATGCGGTTGTGCTGCAGAACAGGCACTTTTAAGTCTCATCAGTGGCACGGAATATTAAATGTCTCTCTCCTTTCCTTGCATTGCATAATCTGAGTGTTGTTCTCCCATAGCAGCAGAAATGATGGAAGAATTGCATAGCCTGGACCCACGCAGGCAGGAGCTCCTGGAGGCCAGGTTCACTGGGGTTGGGGTTGCCAAGGTGAGTGTGAGTACCTGTGGTGACAGGTATGACTGCTTAGCCATCCTGCCTTGCACTTTGGTTGGGGTTTTTAATTTCTACGTGGGTAATTTTGCTTTGCAAACAAATTCTGTATCACTTGTTGTGTTTTGACCTCTAATTTGTGTGAAGTATGTTCAAGAGGAATGAAAATGGGATCTCTCTGAGCAGATGTTTCGCTAAACAGAAGATTTTGGGCTCTAATTAAGTTCTTAGGAGTTGTTCCATCTTAAGGCAGCTTGTACGCCCAAAAAACCCCACGACAACTTTGTAGAAGTGGGAATCTCATCTGGCTATTCCTTTCTTCAAGAATACCTTTGAGAGCTGAATTTGGCTGCTGGTGAGATACAGTTTCAAGTCTTGTGTGTCAGATACAACACATAATCAGACTGAAACATTGAGTTGTTCTCTTCTTTGGGGTGCAGGAGCTAAAACTGTCTACCCCATCAGATGGAACACACACAGAAAGTGTTTGCAAGGCAGCTCTTCTGTGTCTAATCCACAACCTGCCAATAAAATCCCATCTTTGTCCTCGTGTACAGCTTCCACTTGGTCAGGAGCTGTCTAAAGCAAGGCACCTGAGTAACAACGTTGTGTGGTTGCTTGGTGTCCTGGCATTAAGCTGTGAGTTCTCCAGGTGTTGGTACTGTTAATGTCAGTCTTTCTGAGCAATGAAATGGTGACAGAACTGATTTTGAACCAGGTCAGGGATAATGAGTTAATATTTGAGGGAGATACTGAGTTTTGAACAAAATCAAGGTAAATGGTAAAGCAACACATCGTTAGATGTTTTCTGAAGCCATGTAGAATAATTTTGAGAAGAAACATTTTAGAGGCCACATTTCTCAGAAAAACGCAAAGTGACTCAGAACTTGGAAGAGTTTTGTTTGAGTTCTCACTTTTCTTTCTGCTCTGCCTCTCAGACAAGGTTGAGTCTGGGAAGAGAGCACAAGGAAGCCAAATGCTCAGCTGTAAGAAAGTGTAGTAAGGAAGATTAACACTAGACATTAAGGGGTAACAATTTGGGTTGCTGAAGTAAGAGTGTGGGATTTTTTTAATCTTTTCCCCTACTCTTAAGACTTTTAACATATTAAGTTCTTTTTCTGGCATAAAAGTTGATGGCATTTACTGTACTGTGATTTTGTTTCATACAACATTACAACTTTTTGTGTACTTTATCACCTTTTTCTTGCCTCTTTTCCCCCATTTTGTCACTTCAGAATCTTTAGCTGTACCAGTACAGATGAACTTCTTACTAGAATAGCTAAAAGCATTGACACTCTAATAGCTTTAAAGTAGTGCTAGTGTACTCAGTGTTCACAAAGAATGCTAGGAACTCTTCCTTTTAAAGGAATAACCTTAAAGAGATACAGGAAAGCAAATCTTAATTATGTTTCCAATATATTTGGAGCATAAAGTACATGCCCTTTTCTGTAGGGGTGAGTATTGAAAACTTGTTTCTAAAGCAATCCAAGTAAAAAAGCCTAATTTCTTGGACGCCTCACTTTGAGCAAAGCTGTTTTGTTACTCAGTTTTATTTTTACCTGTTGTTATGCAGTTTTACCTTGTACTAGTCAGTAAACAGTTAAAGTGCATTACACTTATTGCAAACAATATATTTATTTATTTACTTGCATTCTTGCTAATTTGTGATAGATCATCCAACCATTGATATAAATTAGCATGACTCTACTATGTTGCAGCAAATCTTGGTTGCAGTATTAATTTCAGCTACTACATTCCCTCCCAGGTTGGTGCTTCAAATTCCCTCCCTACCCCCCCAAGCCTCCGTCCGTCATGCTCCGCACTGGCATTGGTAGGTCACTGTCTTAAAGGGAATATATTGGGAAAGCTGTGATACAATTTTGTGTGATTCAGCTAAGATTTTTAGCTGGCTCCAATGAAATGTTTAAGGAAAGAATTATGGAGTGAGTGCCATCTAGTGGGACCCGGCCTGGCCCATCCTCCTGGGATGGAAGGTATCTGGTGCTGTTTATTGCATAAAAAGAAGAAATGTCATCTCAGATGCTTAGATGTGATTGGGTGAAGGCAGCAGGCAGTTGTACTGAGCTTCCTGCCTTCCTCCCACTGGGTGTATCTTGCTGTGTATGGCTTCTTTCTTTAATGTTTAAAAACACAGGGTGTGTTCTGGACCTGTATAAAATGAATGCGTTAGTTTATGCCTTAATACAACTTGAGCTTCAAGCCCACAGTTCCTCTGTGTTATTAAAGAACAGCTATAGATGTTTTGAGATATGAATGAGAGCAAGCTGATCTAGAATAAGTTATCAGGCTGGAAACTAGAAAAAAGCTTCTAGCCATCAGAGTCATGGGATTCTGGAAGAGCTTTCTAGTAACAGTAGTAGAGGACAGAAATCCTAAACTGTATTGGAAACAGCTTGTGTGCTTGTCACCTCCTGTGGTAGCTGAAGGCACAACCCAATGACCGAGGTCATCTGTAGCCCCAAAAGCCTCAAAATTCTGTTGCAAGCCTGTGATGAAGTTTCTTACTTAGTAGCTGAAGAATGTATTTCACTAGAAGCTTGGAGTTAATTCATTGAATCAAATTTATGAACAAGGAATGTTTCTAGGCAACTGTTATACTCCTGTGCTTCATCCAGGTCACTAGATAGCTTCAAAAAGCAGGTGATGCTTTAGATGTCTATTCTTGCCATATGGTGAAGTGCCATTCTTCCCCAAATTCCCAGAGCAAATCCCTGAATTAACACATGACACTCTGACACCGACTGTTCCTGCTTATTTAGCTCCTGTTTATATTTATTTACTGGGAAAACCTAAGTGCATTCCCATGAAGCATTATCCTGACTAGACATCTTCCTCGGGTCAGAAGGCCCAAGAGACAAAATGCAAGTTGTTTCTCTAGATAATATTGTTTAATTTAGTCTGTTCTCTTCTTCTGCCTCCCTTCCCCCTATTTGGGTGCTGCCTTTAAGATATCAGGTGGGTTAACTCCATGGGATTGTGTCATTTCCACAGACTTTCCCTAGATAAGAATTTGAATAAGTAATTGTGATGGGTGAATCTGTATTTGCACACAGCCTGTCTAAGGCTTAACCTGAGGGTGGGTCCTCACAGCAGCACATGTATCTTCTACAAGTTTGGTCTTCAAAAGATCTCCAAACCAAGCTCTGTGTGCCACTTTTATAGTTAAACCAAAAAGGCTGGAGTACTTACGGGGAGAGTAACTGGACTGTAGGAATCTTGTAGCTCCATCTGACTGCCAGAATTAAAAAAGTGTTGGTCTTGGTGGTAGCTAGTGCTCCCTTTCCTCCTGCTTTGAGGTAATGCTACAGAATATATGCCACAAAAATATTGTTCATAAAGAACGGTATTTGCTTTTATTAGTTTGGTTTTTATTCTTTCTCTGTAACTTTTGAAGTACTGATCACTTTAGCAACTCCAGTTCTGTGGTGTACTCAGCAACAGTTTTAGCAGCAAAGTTACCACGTTGAGAATTTGTGTTTGAGAATAATTACATCTTCTTTGGAGGGAAGTGGTGCTGCACAGTGGTGGTCCCTAACAAGTGTCATAGGCCATGAGAAGAACCAGTTAATAGGAGTTTTACAACTTAGAATTGAATTTGACAGCTGCCAGAGAATGTGCCAAGACTTTATGCCAGATACTTGAAAATTGTTCGCATGCTTCTGTGTGCAACATTACTTCAAATGTGTTGTCTGGCTGCTAGAGCCCAAAAATAGTTGTCAGATCTCAGTCCTATTTCTGCTCTTGAGCTGAGGGTTAGGGTGAGTTTTGTGATCCTTCTGTCCAGTTTGCCATCAGTAAAGTGAAAATACCATATTTCCAACCAGAGAGAACTCTTGAGGCATAATGGAAGCCAAGCAAATCCTGCTTCAAATCTGCTTCCCCATCTGATAGAGGGGGGGGTTACCTGTGAGCATCTGAGAGTAGATTAACTTCTTGTGGCAAAAAAACCTCAGTGATGTAGGGATTTCATTATCAGCAGTAATACTGAGCTTTTCTAAAAGTCCAATTAAGAAGCAGGTTGTAATTCTCATACTTACGTGATGCTTGAAATAAGATAAGACTATGTTAATTAAACCTGACACAGTAGCACTGGGCCAGAGTAACTGTAAAACCATTCGACCAGTTCACTTTGGTGTAAACCTGTGTGGACTCTGCACTAACCTTTAGTGGAACTAAGGATTGACTCTTTGCCTTTGAAATCTCTTGATTTGCTACAGAACTCTGAGGAACTCGGGTTATCCTGGCTTGAGGTAACGAAGCATGTCTATCTCCATGTCTCCTCCATTTAGACAGCAAGAGGATTCTGCCATGCACGTTGCTGTAAGCCTATGTTGGAGACTCTGGCTAGGCAGCTGGAATTCTTTGAGCTCCCTTTCAGTACGAGGAATTGGAGAGCACAAAATGGAGACTGCCCAACTTGAGTTGTAGAGTGATGGATCATTTCTGGGAACTTGGAGAGGCTGTGGAAATGCACAAGTCATGGGAGGCAGGAGATCGTAAGGGGGGCTGAGTCAGCTTGGTGTTGTTCTAGATGATCTGGTGGGAGCTATTAGCAGGATAAGTTGTTTCTTTTGAAGTCTCAGCCATTGAAGCCATAATGTGGGCTTTCCAGGGGCTCTGGAAAATGGAGAAATGACTAACCAGCTCCTATGAGTGGCCAGATTTTAAATTCTTGCCTCTTGAGTAGGAGTCTTGAAAGTGCCTGCTGCTATTGCATCCAATTCTTAACATGGGGGCTTTGTTGTGCATAGGTAGGTCACAGACTTCGAAGCAGCAGTTGATAGGTGACTCACAAAGGAAAAGAGCATGCCAGCTTATCTAGGAAAAAAATTCCTTGTGGAGGAGGAAGTGTGTGCTGTTCTTGTGCTTGTCGTTCGGGTAAACACTACAGGAACTATTAGCTTGTTTCAGATGACCCACGTATTTTGAATTTTTGCTGAGCGCCATCAGCGATTGCCTTGACAGGGCACAGTGGATGAGTGGGCTGGAAGTGAGAGCAGAGAAGTGCAGTATTATCCCAAAGTGGTCTATGCTAGAAAATCCAGATAACTTCTGGAACAAAATTCATAAGCTCTTCCTGTGTAAACTATTGCATATTTATTATTCCCCACTGCTACTTCCCTGGCAATATTCTCATGTTAATGTTCTTTGCCTTTGCTTACTTGGGGTTTTTTTCCAAAATTCAGGTTTATTCCTTAAATTCCTTTTGTGTCATGTCTACTTAAAAATGGTATGCTAAATGAAGTACTGAACATTTATCCCAAGTCAGTTGCTGAGTTCAACAGTCAAGAATGATAAAATACAAATTTGAAGCAGTTTTTATACACACACTTGCTGATTGTTAGCTGAGGGGACATACTCAGATATACAGTTTCTCACATCCATGGCTAAACTTGTTGCAATAAGCAGTTGATACCTAATTCTACGCATAATCTCATGTTACCTGGATAATTGGGAAAACTTGCTTTTCCTTTCTCTTGACTCAGTACATGAGAAGAGGTGCAGGTGAGCACTAGGTCACATTCCTGAAACATCCTAGGTATTGTACCTTTGTTGCTTTGACTACAGCACATTCTAGTAAACAATTTGAGTTTCCATAGCCAGAATGCCTCCAGACAAGACTTTTCGCCAACTTTGCGAAGTTCAGCTCTTGTCTGTAAAGATCTAATCCTTTAGAGTACAAAAAGTGTCAATGGAAGGTCCTCTCAAAGGTAATCAGGGGAAAGGGAAGATCATGCATTTGACCCATTGCATGGGTCAAAAACATTGCATGGGTCTACAAAGAATTAATTACGCATTTGTTCACAAATCAGTACACGTGACAGTGAGATTGCTGGATATCTATAGACAATGACAAGCTGTTCTGTTCCAGTTCCATAATGAAGAAGTTGGTTCCTTCTCACCATTTCTACTACTGCACTGAATTGAATATTATCATATCATCAATGTAGGTTCTAGGGGAAGGTTTAAAATAAAGAAAAAAAAGGGGTTTTTTCTGTTCAAGAGTGTAATCAGCATCAAACTACTCTTTTATTGATACGAGAAATGGTTTTGATTCTGGCTGGTAGAGCTAAAAATTTCCCGCGCAGGGTAGTCAGTACAGGTAGTTGTAGTACTGGAAGTAAGAAAAACATTGTGGATTTTGTATTAGCTGCATTTTTCCGGCTGCTTGCATCCCAGAACTTTACATTCAGGTACAAACTGAGTGGATTTCTTGTATTGGACAAGATGAACTTGTATTTCTGGAAAAAATCTTAGTATCATTTCTAGGTATAAGTAGCCCCATCAGTTAATCTCCAGGTGATCCCAGTATACAGAGACCTTGCAGAAGAATTGTCCTGTGTAAGCCACTGACCTTTCCCTTCAGTCATAATGTTCGTGGAAAGTTCAAACGTGGCATTTTTGGAACAGCTGCTCCTGTCATTTGCTATCCATCTGCAAAATGGAGGCAGCAGGATTTAAGCAAATGTGGAAACAACTTTCAGTTTCATCTTCATCATGTCAGAACCCCAATGTGAGACCAGCAAATGCTCATTTGGAGAGATGCTCCTGTATCTTACAAAGTTCTCACCTGGCACAGGAGGTTGTTTGGTGCCTTGGATGTGCTGTTGGTGTTGGAGTTCCTGAGAAAATGGAAAGATTTTGGAGGGCAGCATTTGTGCAGTTTATAAACAAGCTTTTTTCATGGGTGAAAGGATTCACTTTGTGTTGCCACTTGCCATAAGATTTTGCAATTTTTTTAGCACTGAGACTTTCACGTGGATGTAGCTAAGGTTAGTATTGGCACTTCTGTTGAGTCCACTTCTGTTGGCCAAGGAGTAAATTCCTGGAATAACCAAGAGTTGAACCTATAACATTTGTGAGCCATCATGTTGGGTGGTGGGGAGCTTGTTGCTTTGCTTAAAAGCAGCTGTTGCTGAAGAGATGAGGTGGAATATTTTTCTGGTCCTGAGCTATTTGTGTGATCCCTTGAAGGGGTAATGGTATGGCATAAAGAATGTAAACCTGCAATTTTTCTCTAAGGGAATCCTAAATGTTTAGCTCTTGAGCTATTCAGGTGTTGGGTTTGGGTTTTTTTTTTCTGTTTTTGTTTTTTTGTTTTTTTGGTCAAAGCAACTGAGCATGTTGTTTAGGAGAAACAGATTTGATGTTTAACACTCACAGTGAGCACAGAAGGTAAACAGAACTTTTACTTGCAGCACATGCCTGCTTGGGAATTGGGGTTAGTAATAGCTAGGGTATGTCACAATTTGATGGTGGTGTTTGTCCCTTAAACAGGGGAGGGAGAACTGGTCTTTTGGAAAATTACCTATTGTGGGATTTTTCTGTGGTGTTAAGGCTTCTCCTCCACTCCATCACTTGAGTCTTCTGCTCAAGTATATAACGAGAGGAGTCTGCTTTGAAGAAAGATTGATTAGTGGGAAGCGGTTACTGTAAAGTTAAAAATGCCAAAATAGAATGCATCTTGGGGAAAAGATGCTCACAAGTTATTAATGGAGAACTGGTTTTATCATGTCATTTTTCCTGTTAATACATTCCATCATTAATTGTGAATCTTGTTTTTACATCTTTGTCAAATTTGTCTTCATTTCTTAACTTAGATCTGTAGGAGGATACTTTTGTGTCAGGATAAAACACAGTGACTTTGCATGATTCACTTTTTCCTTTTAAAACCAGCTTTGTTAGAGATCTTAAATAATTTTCAAACTGCTTGGATATGTAAAACTGCAGATGTGTATCCAGCAGAACCTGCTGCAAAGATGCAGCAGACTCTTGAGGTGCCTGGTTACTGTTTTGGTAAATCTATTCCAGTCTCTTGAGTTTCTGCTTTGGCCTGGTGGGAGCAGCTGCTCTGTGGGTAGGTCACACATGGGTCCATAAAAGAACCAAGTGGGAAAGACTGTATTATGGGTACCAGTTGTACTGTTGTTAAAACAACTTTCACTTGTTCACTTTCCTAGTGTTAAAAAAAAGCATAAAATTACACACTTAAATCAGTGGTACAGCCAGCATCTGATAACAGTAATAGCTGACTTGCCAGATGGAAGATGCATCTGAATGCTTAGCTCAGGGTCAAGCAGATGCTTGCCTGGAGAGCTGAGCTTGGAACTCCTGCTACTCAACAAATCAGGTTTTCTTCCTCAAACCTTAGGCTTCTGTAAATACCACCTTGGCTGTTTTGTGGATGTGGGTAAATAGACCAGTTAGGATACGAGCTGATGCAGAAATATTCCATAGGCTGCATCACTATCTTGAGAAAAAAATTGTTGAATAATCCAACTGTCCTGCTGCAAATGGCTTCTGAAGCCCCCTAATGCCCCATCCTGTGTCTGGGAGTTTGACCCGTCGTGCTGCTGTAACTGTAGTTAGCCCAGAGACTGAGTCTTAGTTAGGATGGGTCTGCCTTGTAGGGAAGTTGTTTCTAACAGTCTTTGCTTGCTTTTCACTAGGGTCCATTAAATAGTGAGTCTTCCAACCAGAGCTTGTGCAGCGTGGGCTCTCTGAGCGATAAAGAATTGGAGGTAAGCAGGCACAACTCCTCGGGCTAGTTGGGTTTAAGGTGAACATGGTCAAACTCAAAACATGGAAGAATTTGTGTGAGAGTCAGAGATGATTGTCTTAGTTTGGAGAGTGAAAGGGACCAGGGAAATATTTAGCTTGACCCTGCAGGCTTTTGACCTCTCTTTGAAGCTCCTTCTTGAAGCTTCCCACCATTCCAGGCAGGTTTTACCCAATCCCAAACACAGCCTTCATAAAGCTTAGCTTAGAAAACTGTATTTAGTTCATTGGGATTTGTTTGGATACATTTTTGGATACATATAAAAAGCCAGAGAGCATTAATGGAAAAGTTTGCCATATCTATCAAATATTTGAGTTTGCCTAAGCCTATACAAGGCAGAGCATTTTGTGGATTGGTCTGTGGAAGTGTGGGGAGGTGAAAATTGATGCTTTGTCCCTGGTTAATCTCACTTCTTTAGGATTAACTGTTTCAAAATGCTCACTAAAGCAGCAAAATGAATTGTAGTTTGATTTTTACTCTAAAATTCCCTGTTAATAAACCAAAATCTCAAGTGCATTTTCTTACGCATTTCTTATGAACTTCCCCCATACTTACAAGGTAAGTTTTGGATCAAATTTCCCTCTATTATATGCCAGTACTGGTATGAGGGGCTTTTGAGAATGCAGTATCTTAAACTCCATAAAGTAAGTGTAGTTAATAGTGAAAATTTGAGTATTCATTCTTTTAATTTTTTTTAATGAACTTTTGTGGAGAGATATAAATTGACCAAGCTGACAAATCACCCATTCCTTGCTTTTTCAGTCTGTAACAGATAATGTTGTGTGTCATTTTTGTTATGTAAGTACTTGAATGGAAAAACAACTTAAACTGAATCTCATTAATATGCTCACAGCTCCATGGAGGCTGTAATGGAGCCTGTGGTGTTATAGTCACGCCAACGCTGTTCAGGAGCTGCTCTTCACTACACAGTGAGGAGGCAATGTCACTGACTTTTATACATACAGGGGCTGGAGCAGCAAGTCTCTAGGTAGTTTTGGAGTTTTCAGTCTCCTCATTAAAAAAGTACCTTGCAGACACAATAATCACCTTTGTCTTAACGTCCTCTCCATCCTCTTACCAAAACAACACTGTTTGTGAGTACCCAGCTGGTAACATGAGGCTGTAGATGTCCAGCACCCACTGGGGACACAGCCAGGTTTAGATTCAGCTTTATCCTTTTTACCCTGCTAAAGGAGGGAGATTGATTTCTGTGCTTAGCATGTGTAAGTCTTTTGGTAGAGATCTTTAAAGAGGGTACTTGAGATTTGGGTTTCCAAAGAGAGCGAAATCTAGGTTTACCACAGATACTGGCCATGGCTTTCCCTCCCCCAGAGCTGTGTTTTGCACATAGCATTTTTCTCCCTGCCCCCAGGCTGTAGTTTAGTGGTGGCTGCAGTGATTGGATAACATACAGCTTGGGAACTATTTGGGATGATTTGGTATAAAAGATGTTTCTAAAATGACAGTGGTGATGGGAATGACAAGACATGTCTTTCCAGAAACCTCAGTGAGCTGCTTCCAGCAGTCTGCTTCCCAGTGTCTTTAGCAGGTTTGGCCACAAATGTGACCCTGGTGATGGGGAAGCACCATGCCCGGGTCTCCTCCATTCTCACATGTTTAGGCTTGCTAGCCTTGTACAGACAGATAGGCATGACAATTCTGGAGCGCTCAGGTCTGTCGACTGTCCTCTACATTGTGCCTGTGCATAAATAAAGTGATAGTGCATAAATCCACTGGATCAGCTGCCCATCAGGTCTCTGGGTGCTCACAGAAATGGCACATGCAGCTGATCCTTGACTTTAATGAGAGCAGGTGAGGAGCAAACAGAAGTCTAGGTGAATTCCTGCATCTGTAACAGCTTTGGCCTGGCTGCTGTCCTGGGATAGTTCTTGTAGCCATTTGCAGTGGGCTTTGAGAAGAAGCATTACCTGCAGGCAAAGTGAATTGGCTTAAGAGACTGTGATTGGACTGCAGATTTGGATGTCAGTACTTCCACCTCTAATTATTATTCCCCTTGTACCAGTGCTATGATCACCTTGAAGTGGTTTACACAGGTTTTTATAAGTGTTGGAGCTTGCTCTGCTAACCCTGTGAGGTCACTGCACAGTAGAGGCTGGCTTGCAGCAGCTGAAATAAAAAAAATAAATTTACCTCCTTGTTAATCACATTCTCTCCCTCCTGCAGCACATCTATGAGAAGGTAGCAGCTCTTTGAGAGCAGTTGTTTCTTTAAGTGCCAACAATAGAAACAAATGCACCAGAGAAAAGAAATGGCCACTGGGGATATGGAACAGATCATTGTGTTTGGGTATTTTTTTTTTAAATCTTGGAATAACTGCAGTAATGTTAATTTTGAAGTATTGTTTAACAGACTCCTGAGAAAAAGCAGAATGACCAGCGGAATAGGAAAAGGAAAGCAGAAGCCTATGAGACCAGTCAAGGTAATCCACGCTCCGACCCTGCCACAGGATTGCCGCATGCTTGGTAGCTCAGGCACGTTTTGCACAGGCAGTGTCCTAGGAAACTAATGGCTCTTCTCAAGGGTGTGTCAGGCAGCTTGTTACAAACTACTCCATGATGGTGTATTCTCTTCGGGGAGCCTTGTTATCCTTATAGGCAGGAAAATACTTGGCATATTCACACAAACTTGCATTTTTATGGGACAGGCTACCCAGAGGCTTTGTATGCTGCTCTGAAGTGTTGTTTTGGTCCTGTGTCACTACATATACAGCAGCCAGAGTTCAGAATACAGCCTGCAATCTCTTCCGTACTTTCCAAGATGTGTGCCTGCCTTGTTAGAGCAAGTTCTGGCCATGACAAATCAGGAACAAGCTGTGCCCAAGCAGGCAGTGCTGTCCTGAGTGCTGTGGAAAACCTGGCATGTTCAATCCAAGTTCAGATTTTCTAGCAGAGGGGCAGATTTTGATTTCTTTCGTTCTTCAACAAGAAAGTACTGAGAATTGTGTTGACAGAACTGCTTTGATAATACGATAATGAAAGAAAAAGACTAAGTTTTAATGAGCTGATGTTAAGCCACCACTAATTATCTTTCCAACTCTTACAGGAATGCTTGTGAGAGATCTAATATGCAGTAATCTATCTGGAGGCGGAGGAGTAAAAGTACCCTTTGCTCTCTCCTTATCTTGAAGGAAATTTTGGTGAACCTATGCAACAGTCAAGACCTCTAGTGTTTTCTAAGTACTTCAGCAAGTGCAAATGCTGTTTGATTAGATCTGACATGTTTGGAATTGATAATTAATTGAATTGTCAACTGTAGAGACTCCCAAAAACAGCACAAGGGCTTGTAACCCTGGGGCAGGCTTTTGTTGTGCAGAAGCTTTGTTGTGATAGGTGTTGCACTGAACAGGAAAAGGAATGTCAAAATGTAGAAGGAGGTTTTTAGAATGGCATGGTAACTTCTGTTCTTAAAAGTACAATTCTTATTTTAATTCTTTCCTTTCCTTTTTAGGGAAAGGCACTCCTAGAGGACATAAAATTAGTGATTATTTTGAGGTAAGAATTTTTTCATTGATAAATCTGCCAGAATTCACATTTTGCAAAATCTGTAGATAGAAGTTTGTGATGTGACATGTGTTACTGATCCGTCATTGGGATCATGGATTGATGATGTCAACCTGATATGCTTAGATCTGATTAGGCAGAGGATATGAGGAAGTTGATTTTTAAATTAACATTTAGTTGAACAGTTAATAAGGCATTTTTTTGCTTAAGTACAGGTTTGAGGTTGATTTGCATTGGAACCTGTATCTCAGTTGAGGATATCTCTAGGTTTGCAAACAATTTTGTTAAGGGTCCAGTGGTGTAAAAGAGCCCACCTGCACAGTCTTGTTGATTGGAGTGGGAAGTTGTTTACAGGGTTCCCTCTTAAGAAAAAGCTTCCCATGGGAGCCTGACACCATAGAGGGCATGGAAACCCCTCCCCAATTGGCATTGTAAAAATCAGTATTCTTTTTGCACTGCATAATATCTGAAGTTTTCTAGGTCTGCACAATCCAGAGCTGTAGCTCTTCTCTTAAGTTTGTTCTTTATTTTATGGAGTAACTCAGAGTCAGAAACTAAATGCTTATTAGTGCTTACTTCTTTACTGGGTAAATTCTTTTATGAGTGGTACACTGTAGGGGTTTCTGTACCAACTGGAGCAGTTCCCCAGCTTCTTACCTGTCCTGCCTCTTAACAGTGACTGGCACAGGTGCTTCAGTGGAGATGAACATTCCTTACCACTCCTGTGGTGCACATCAGACATGTCTTCTCACAGAGAATGGGCTTCCTAATTCCATAGAGTAAATAACTGATCTGTGGCCAAGTGTGCAGATTTATATCCTTTTTGTGTTACAAAGGAAAATGTACTCGGTGCAAATACAAGTGTTTGTCTGGTGTACTTCTGTTATTTTGAAAACTCTGGGAACTGTTAAGGTTTTCCTCTTAATTTATGTTCAGTTTATTTAAATGATTCCCTGAAGCCTATAAGGCTTCATTTTTAAGATAGATGTGTTTCTTCTGTCTGTGTTAAATTTGGTTAAACGTAGTATCTCTGTGGAATTCCTGATGATCAAATCTGTTTGTGTGCCCAGTTTGCTGGGGGCAGTGGCCCAGGAACCAGTCCCGGTAGAAGCGTGCCGCCTGTCGCCAGATCCTCTCCACAGCATTCCCTGTCCAACCCCTTGCCGGTGAGTGTTCTTGGGGACACAGCTGGTGGCCTTGCATCAGTTAACTTGGTGGCGATGCTTCAGACAGGTAATACAAGGTTCTGGACAGGAAAGTGTCTCTTGGTGAGAGATTTGGCTTGTTCTCCATTTTAAATCTGAAACTGTGTTCTGAGAGCAGAACTAGAACTGTCTAGGATCCTGGGATAGTGGCTAGTCCAGCTGTAGCTGGCATGAATATCTGAGCTTAAATTGTACAGAATGAATGTTTCTAACATGCTGTGTGGGTACAGAGGGATCCTGGTCCTTAATAAAGGTGGTACTGACCCATTAGTTACCCTGTGTTCTATTGTAGCACATGAACTTCTCCGTGGAGTTGGAAGTATGTTGTGTGTTTGTGCAGCACTAGTCAGGGATATTCTGATCTTGATTGGACCCCTTGGATATCCTGAACAATGTGCACACCAAAATTATTTTGGGAAGGCCTTTTACTTTTGTTCATCTGCACATGACCTGCAAGGGACATTAGCAAAAGCTTGCAGAGAAATGTGTGTATATGCACTGCTGGTGCTGGTTTTTGGCACATAATTCCATTTTACTTGAAGCATTTCTGCAAGGTCTGCATATGAAGAAGTACCCAGTATTTTAAACCATTTTAGGACAAAGCAGCTAAAAAAAATTGTTGCAACTAGCAAAGCAGTATTCAGAGGCTCTGTTTGCCTGAGCTTTGGTTTTGACCATTGGCTGGGCCCCTCTTTAAAAATTTTCAGGATTTGTTGAGTGTTGCGAAAGTCTGGAGACATTTTGGGAAAGGTTGATATTCCCAAAGCCAAATGCAAAGTCTTTAGTATTTATATTATTCTGCAGAGACCTTTGCACAGTTCCTGCATGTACTGAACTAAACCCCAACACTGAACACTCTGCTCAGAATTCCGTGTGTTGCTAGATTTCAGAAGCTTTGTAATGCTGCTTGAAGGGAGAGCTTCACATATGCTTCTAGATGCTTTTTAATGTTTCTAAAAATTAAAATACATCTTATTAATTGAATGGACTTTCATCCTATGATGTATTAATTCACTAATACATCTCTTTAAGGATAAGTTAATGAAGAAATATAATCTCTGAATGTTGCAGATGTGTGAGGGATTAGGGACAATTCTTTATTCCAGCAGATTAGATAACCCACAATGGGATAAGTGGATTCTTCCTTTGGTTTTCTTCTACACTTGTATGTGTTGTGTAGGTAAAAGTTGAACAGAGTATTTCTGATGAATATTGATGTCGCAGTTAGTCTTTCCTTACACAGGTGCTTGTGTTTATCTTCTGTTCTTTACTCTTGCAGCTAAACCTGTGATATTTGCTTATTCATAACAAACTATTCTGAGCTTTTACAAGATCTGTCCTCTTCTTACAAACTGAATGTCAAAGGTTTGCTCTAATCCCCAAAAAAAATGGGGGGGGATGAGTGAAATTGGAGATCTCTGAGTGTCTTACCTATTACAGGTGTCAGTGTGATCTTGGAAGGAAGCAGAGTATTAAAATGTCTTTCACATCATACAAACCTCCTCCAGACCTGAATTCATCTGTACTGTACTGGAAAATTTCTGCAGTCGGAACTTGCAGAGGAATTGTAATGGCTTCAGGATGTTACTACCTCTCTTCAAATCTCTTGGCTGCTTTGAATTTCCTCACTCCTCATTTGATCAAAATGATCTGCAGGTCTTGAGACTTTTGCGAGGCTGCTCTCAGGCACAAGCATTCTTTTGGGGAAGGAAGCACACTCTTGAAATTTGTAATGTTAGCCAGAAAACAGGTTGCAGTTTAGGTTTTTAAGAAAAACTGAAGCCTGACCTGACTGTTTGCTTTCTCAGAGGCATTTGCCTGGCCTGGAGTTAGAGCTTGGAAGGACTTGGTTGATTATTACCCAGACTGCCGAGTTTTAGCAGTGATGGTGGGGCTTTGGAAGCCAAGGCATTGAGATGCTGTGTGCTGTAATCAGTGTAGCTCAGATAATTCTTGTTGTTAAACCCAGTTCCTCCACCACAGTTGGAAAACTAACCTACTGCAGGAGAAAGGAAGCTGGCCCTTAAAAGATGTAATGGACCTTTAAAGGATTTTGGGAATGAATTAGTACGTTGCTTACCTTGCAGGAAACGGGCCCCAGCTGTAATGACAAAAGTGAGCTTACCCTGATGTCTGGGTCCTAGACATGGTTAGGTTGCTGCCATTTAGCAGTTCTGACTTGGCTTACTTCACCAGAATAGCAATGCATTATGGAATTGGCTGTTTGAGTCCTTAAGAAACGTAAAAAAATATAATTGTGAATGCATTGACCAAAATCCCAATGCAGATTTTTAGACCTGCAATCTGTTTTGCCCCACTGACTCTGAAGCACGTGTATTTGCAAAGGAAAAGGATGTGTTAGCTGACAAGGAATTCTGTCCTGTGTGTTCATATGTTAGGGTTTTTGTAATTGTTAACTTCATTTCCTTGTTGCTGTCTGCCATTGGAATAATCACTGCAGGAGTCCTGTTTGAGTTATCAGATCCTCACCATGCTGCCTGCTCATTCCTGAGCTGCTGCTTCACGGACAACAGTTTTGGCAGAGTCAGAGAATCGCTTTTTTTTAATTAAAAAAAAAAGTAGTTCATTGTCTGTTTTTTGACTGTGTTGCAGCGGCGAGTGGAGCAGCCGCTGTATGGGGTAGACGGCAGCACAGCCAAGGAGCTGCAGGAGGAACACTCTGCTCTGCCAACGCTGATGTCGGTGATGCTGGCGAAGCAGCGGCTAGAGAATGAGCAGCTGGCACAGAGGGGAGGTGGCCTCTGTTTTACTTTTGTCTCGGTGAGCAGCTCCAAAAAGATTTGAATTCTAAGGCATGTATCTAGTTAAGGGATGGGGAATTTGAAGCTTTTCTGCCCAAGTGCAGCCTCGTTTTTGCAGACCCCTTGTTGTCACCTTCTGGTAAGTTAATCTTCGTTGTGAAGAGTTCTAGGTCCCAGGCTTTGCTTGTTTAATAAAATGATGTCCGTTTTAAGTTAACAGTTCAAAATCTTCCATAGATCGAAATTATGTCATCTGAGAGGATAATCTGATAGATCCAGAAAAGCAAAAGAATAAAGTATAGTCTTGTTGTGAGAAGTGTTTAGTTTGGCCTTGCTTAATCTCAGCTGCCGTGAATTATATCAGGCTTTTAAAAGCTTTGTCTTCAGCAGGTTGGGCCAAGCTTCTTGGAAGAAACTGACTCTGGTTTTACTGAACTGAATCTCTAAAGCATCCTTAAACCTGAACATGAAAGTGTGGTGCAGGCCAGGCTGCAGCTCCAGTGTGGAGATGAATGTATCTGCATAGGCACTGGTGGTCATGCTGGGGGACATGTAACAATACGCAACTTTCTTTTACAGGCCCAGCAAGGCAGCCCATCTTCTACCGGATCAGGGAACACTGAGCATTCCTGCACCTCCCAAAAACAGATTTCCATCCAGCACAAACAGTCACAGGTATAGCTCGCTAGACAATATAGCTCTTGGATGTGAGGTTGAAGCTTAATGCAGTTGTGCACTGTGCTAGAGAGTGCCACTGGTAGTGGACATGATGTTTCCAGTTAGAAGAGCCCATATTCCCAACTCCATCTGTAACTACTGAGAGATGTGAATTGCTCTGAGCTTTGTTCCTCGTCCTGTAAAGAATGTTTTCAGTTGCTGATGCTGGAGTTTGTCCTATCTGCTACTGAGGCTTTTCTGTGTCAGTGCTGTGGGCAGTTTGTCAGCTGTGTGTGATTGTGCTTGGGAGAGGAACACCTCAGCTCTGTGTGTTTCTGATCTGTTGTATCCTCAGTATTCTTCCTCTCTCTGGAAGTGAAGGTGTGAAGGAAACCTGAGTGATAGTTGTGAATGTCTCTGTTCAAGCGCTGGGTCTGTTCAAGCGCCGGGTCATGGGTGCATCACATTGCTTACAGTATAAATAGCCACAGTCTGGCTGGCAGCTCTTTGACCTCTGTAGTGTCCACTCTTGGAATAGTTTGTCCTGTCAAGGTGGAACATGATGTGTTCTGAAAGTGCTTCCCAACAGCTTCACTAACCTGGAGTCAAGAAGAGGAGTAGCCCTTCTGACTGGACTGCTGTCTTTTTGGTACCTTTTAAATGATTGAGATTCTTTTAGCTGTGTCATCTTCTGTTGCTTACCAGAGTGCCCAGCTTTATCTGCGATGCCCCTGGCTTATTTCTTCTCCAAGCCTGCTTTTAGTCTTTGGATTTTCATCTCAGGTCTCTCTGTGTCTTCCCTTGAGCAATTTTTAAACAATCATTTCCTCACACCAGCCTCTGACACGAGTCAGAGATGATTTTGTTGCTGGTAAGGTCGATTCTCCATTAACCTTGCAGGTGGTACAAGTTCTCTGTTCACCAAGGACAGCAATCCCCCCTTTGGGGGTACTCACTTGGTCAAGTCCGGGCTCTGTTGTGTCACTAGGGTTACGTTTCTTGTCTATATTGTTAAAATGCTAGTCTGGGAAGATCCCTGTTTCCTGACAGTGCATGGAGAGAGGTCTGTGTGTGTGAGAATGATGCCACAACTCAAGAACCTGCCAGAGATGATGTCAGTCTTGGCTGTCCAAATACCCATGCTTAAAACAGTGGTCCTGCCTGGAGGGAACAAGGTGCTTTTATTTTCTTCTCTGCTTAACATGCCCACAAGGTCCATGTTCTTAGCAAGACATTATCTGAGCAAGCTTTCTGCCAATATTCAGCTTCATGATATTCCCCAGAGGTCTAGGTGGAGCATACATGTGCAGGAAAGAATCTAGGAATATGTTTGGTTGCATGATGAGGAAATGTACACATTCTTGATTTTTCCCTTCCAAGCCTGTTTGGAGTTGATAGAGTTAAAAAATAGATAAACTTCAGTGATTCCCAGCTTGAATCACTCGTGGCAGTGCCGAAAGCAAGTCAGCATAATGTTATTTCCTCAGTGTTTTCAGTCAGTGCTAGGGCCTGAGTGCTCTGAATTGACTTGGGGTGAAGTCACATGTAAGAGCATGTATCCTGACTTCATCTGACACAGTGCAACCATGTCTGTGCACTCGCCCAAGTGAAATACCAGTCACTTACTAAAGAAACTTTCTGCTGTTTGGCCATCATCTGCACCAGGTTCTCCACAGACATCCTGCATGGTGCCTCCCATGGCAAAGCTTTTCCTGCAGGCAGGAAGCATGAACTAAGTTGAGGCAGAGGTGAGGTGACCTGCCCAGGCCTCGTCTTTTTCTCTTGGGATTTAGGCCCATCTTGCTTGATGTGCCATGCTGGCAGGTGCTCTGTTTGAGCTTTTCCATACTGGGCATATGTTGGGAAGCAACAGTCAGCCAAGTTTGTCTCTTGCTCCATGGTGTTGGCTTCCAGGCAAGCTTGAAATTTGGAGAACAGTTACATAACAACTCCACAGGTAAGTCTCTGCAATCTCTTCTCAGAATCAGAATAGGTGCCTGCTAGCCACAAGTGTGAAATCTGTGTGTGCAGTCCTGGAGAGTTTCCTCTGTGTTGACTTGGCTGTTCTGGGTGCTATGTTCATGTACATACTGATTCCTTCCCCTTTTCTTCCCCACCCTTTAATTGGAGTGCTGAATCTGAAATATTCAAAGAATATAAAGTGTGTCTTCTATTCCTGGGTATAACCCATTTCACTGCTTCACTGAAGGTATTTGAGATGTGCTACACCCCATAAAACTTTCCAGATAGTTTTCACTCAAGAACTATAAAGCTCCTGTCCCCAGTGGGTACTAATACATCAGTTTATCAGAAATAAAAGCTTGTACCCAATACTCTTGCTGTCAATCCGTTATAATATTTTAAAATGAAGACCTGTGTTATCTGTCAGAACCACTTAAGAGCCCCACAGGTGTTCTCTTTGTGTGCAGGGGATTGTGCTTATGAAAGATCATAAATTTGACATTCCAGCTAAGGGCTGGGATTTGGTGTGGTTTTTTTTCTCCTTAAGCCTTTTTTCTGTACAAGCTCTCCTGCATAGAGACCATCAAAGAGTGGTCATTTGCATTTTACTATAAATGTAAAATTCACAGGACACAGAGGATATTTTTGGCTGTTGAGAGTTACCAGTTTGTGCTCTTCGGAGCTCTGTGCTGGCTGACTGCACCCCCTGTGCTGGAGGAGCCCACCATGCAACAACAAAATAAATAATGGAGAACATTCTTCCCCTGACTGCCAGAGTGCAGGGGATCGGTTCTTCTGAGACCAAGCAGTTCAGATCAGAGTGGCTTACACTGGGAAATTAGTGTTGATTATTCAAAACATTATCCATTTGCCTTAAATGTGGTTTTTGGTGATTTTTCCCTACAGTCTGACCTCACAATGGAAAAAATATCTGCACTAGAAAACAGTAAGAACTCTGACTTGGAGAAGAAGGAGGGGAGGATAGATGACTTATTAAGAGTAAGTATTTAAAGTGGTACAACTCTTCTAAAAGCTGCTGTTTAAAGGTACTTAGAATGCTTGTGCCAGCTAGGCTGCAGAGCAGGGGCTTGTATACCAGCTGTAGAACCAACACTTCCAAGGTAAAACAAATCCAGTGATCCCTTATCAGCAGAATAATTGTGTGGCCTGTAGACACTTTGGTAACTCTGGTCATCCCTTACTTGCAGGATAATTGTCTGGCTTGTAGACACTGTGGACCTGCTTGAATCTAAGCAGTGTCTGGGGATGTACAATGCAGAGTTTTTGTAGCTCAGTTGTTTGTGTCCTCAGCAGTGCTGGCCTCTCTTTAATCTGTTGCACACCTGTGTATTTTGCTGGCTAACCTAACAGGTTTCTCTGCAGAAATTACAGAATCATGGAATCATTAAGGCTGGAAAAGACCTTGAAGATCACCAAGTCCAACCATCAGTGTAGCACCACCACCATGTTCTCACTAAACCATGTCCTCAAGTGCCACATCCGCATGTTTTTTGAACACTTCCAGGGATGGTGACTCCACCACTGCCCTTTTCCCTCCACCCAGTTACTCCCCTCTTCTAAGTCCTGAGGAGCTGACTCTGCCTTTTGTTTGGCAGCATGTCCAGTAGCTTCTCAGTAGCCTGGGAAGTCATATTCTGAAATGCTCGTTCAGGAGAGTCAGAGACATGTATAGAGATGAGAACATCCTTTGGCCAAACCAAAAGAATAAAGCTCTTAATCCATTAGTATTCTTCAGTAAAAGATAAATACCTTCAAATCAAGGATATTGTCTTAATGGAGGAGTTCTAATTGACTTAGCTTTCATCAGCTGGAGAGGCAGCTCTTGTGAAGTGTTGAAAAGCATTAGAAAGGACAATAAAAGGAGTAAAGGGAAGTCTTTGTGTGTGAAAGAGCTCAGTCAAGCTCATGGATACATGGGACACATGTGAGTTTGTGGGAAACAATCCAGGAAACAGGAAATAGATTAAGGTTTTTTTAATTATTATTGTGTTTACCATACTACTAGTTGGAAGGGAAATGGATAACTTTAACTCTGTTAATGAAAGTAGTTGCACATACAGTCCTGCTGCATGCTGTGGTGGTGTGAAGCAGCAGCTGCCACTGGGAGCAGTCTGTGTAGAGGGGCTGATGGAAAGTAACTTGAACAAGAATTTAACTGAAAGTAAAAAGGAAGTTTCCCCCATCCTTTTCCTCTGCCAGTATTGTGGCAAAAGAGGGAGGATAGTCCAGCAATCACTAAGCTATTTTGAGACTTGGTAGCTGAGGCAAGGTCTTAAATTTTTAACAAATAATAAAAATTTAAAATACTTTTGCTTGTCTTTAGTCTCTTTGTACTTAATTCCTTACATGTAAACCAGGATGACAGAACTTCCCTGTTCTAGGGGGGTGTTTAGCTGTGAGTGAGTTAAAAATTTAAGCATTTGTCTTGGATGTTTTGCTAAACAAAACCTGGTTTTTTTTCCTGCTGGTTTGCTGACTTTAATCTGATCCCCACAGCTAGCTGGAGAAACTTCTTCCTAAGTGATGCTTACTTTGGCTCTTCTGAGTGGTTTAAAGTCACAGGCTTTGTTCTCTGTTCACTTTTAGGCCAACTGTGATTTGAGACGGCAGATAGACGAGCAGCAAAAGATGCTGGAGAAGTACAAGGAGCGGTTGAATCGATGTGTAACAATGAGCAAGAAGCTTCTTATAGAAAAGGTGAGCAGGGGACATCTCTGCAGTCACAGTTCATGTCCTTGAAAGCATCTCTATCTTCTTAACAGTAAAAACCTGCTCCTGTTGCTTTAATGATAAAAGATAACTGGAATTCTGTCTTGAATTATTTCTCTGCTAAAATGAATGTAATCCAAAGACTGAAGTGGCTCAGAATGTTCAGATTTGGTCACTTTGCAGTGGCAGAGCAATCTCTTGCTTAAGTAAAAGAGCTCTAAATGCAGCAGGCATTGCTTGATTTGGAAACACATAAACGTGAGAAGCAACTCTGTGCGGCTCTGGGAATGCAGGCACAGTGTCCCATTGTGCAGTGGAATTGCAGATACGCTCTGGGACATGGGCAGGTGATTTAGACCTTTCTGTCTTTCAAATGGCAAAACTGGAGATCGTTTGCTTTGTGTAACACTGAAAACAGCACACTGGGGACAGTGCCAGGCTGTTGTTCACCAACATCCAGCCTGCTTCAGTATTGAAAGATTTCCAGCTTTCCTGATGGTTAAACAGTGTTGGGGTTTGATTGCTCTTTCTCCTGTTGGCCAGTTACACCTATTGTTTGTGGGCACTGGATGGGCAAAACAACCCAGGTGCTGGCTGGGACATGCCGTCTGTTTGAGTCGATTTTGTCACAGAGCTGATTGTTCTTGGCTGAGCAGGGCTCCCCTCTCCAGAGTGGTGACCTAACTGAGATTGTGTCACTTCTGGACATGATACAAGGCTGGGACTGAGCTGGCTGATCACTGCATCTTAGTCTTAATAGTGATCCAAGGTGCATTTTCTTTCTTCATCTCCTGAATAAGGGCCTGATCAGAGCCAGGCCTGCAGTCCAGCTAAGCTACTGATACAAAGGGATAGTTTTAATCCTACTGCCAGGCTATCAGCTGATCATAGGATGGGTGATCTGCCCAGGCAGTCATTAGGAGGGAAGAGTGAAGCTGAAGTGTCAGGATGGAGGTCAACAAATGCCTGTCAGACCAGTGCAAAGCACCAGCAATAACTTGATCAATGATATTCAGCTGGGTTTCAGATAAGCAGAACTGAAATAATAGAAGGTGGTAAGAATTGGTGGTTATTTAAAACGCAGCACAGCCTTTAACTAGTAAATTATGGCTTGTATTTTTATGTGGCTTTATTTTGCTTTCAGTCAAAGCAGGAGAAGATGGCATGCCGAGATAAGAGCATGCAGGATCGATTGAGGCTGGGGCACTTCACCACAGTGCGGCATGGCGCATCCTTCACCGAGCAGTGGACAGATGGCTATGCCTTCCAGAACCTCATCAAGTGAGGACAAACAGGATTGTGTTTAACTTCAGAGGAAGAAATGGAAAAAAAACCCCAGCAGTTGTGTGTGATGTCTTGCACATCAGAATGTGAGAATGGTGTGACTGATGCATGGAAGGATCAGATAGGAACTCCTGACAGTGGGGAACTTTTTCACACTGAAGTGAGAAATCTGTTTCCACTGAAACTTCCAGAGACTTGAACTGGAATGAAGTGGTTTGAGTTGGCCTTCGGGCCAACTGTTGTTACCTGTTGGAAATCCTCAGTGCACCCACCTGGCTGTGTAGTGCTTGGGGTGGAGGGGTGGACCAAAATCTCACATATATCCTGAGTCAATCAATTTGATTTGCATCCTTGCATATATTAGTTAGAGAAGGCTAATTAGCTTGGGGGTTTTTTTGTTTGTTTTTTTTTTTATTTTATTTTTTTAAAGTAGAAAGTGGAGAAGCTTGAAAGAGAAAATCCATACTATTTAACTTGTTTTGCATTCTGGTAACAGTGATCAAAGGGGCTGCAGAAACCTGGAAATGAAGATCAGAGACCCTTTATGTAGGATGTTAATGGAAATATCCAGTCAATTCCCACCTGGCCTAGACCTTTAAGTAGGACTTGGCAAATTAATTGCACTAGAGAGCTGTGTGTGATCCTTTAAAATCCCATCACTTCTCTGTAGTCTGATAGGGAGGTGCAGCTCTTGTTAGGCACAGATTAAGGACTTTATAATTCTTCCTTAGTTTGTGCTGTAAGACATGGAAAAAATACTTCTGGAATACTTACCTGCAGTCTCAGTCCCTTTTTAAAGGGGAATTCAGTATGCAAATGCTTAGGTCATTTAGACTTGAAATTTCAAGAGTGCTTGTATCACTGTGGAATGTTGCAAGATAGTCTTTTTATCTTGGGGGAGAGACAGTTTCTTAGTGAAATCAGGAATGGTGTTGGTTATATTCCAGAGAATTTAGGATATCTTAACTGTACTTTTGAAGTGTAAGGATACTTTCTCAGTGCCAGACTTCACGAATAGTTTTATCAGGAAAATCTGAGGTTTAGAACAGAGGCTTCTAGAAAAAGTGTGTGGAAAGTTAGTGACTTGCCATGGATCCTAGGTTTCCGTGGGGTTAACAACTCCTTTGGATGTCCTCTGCATGAATTAAACCTTTCACTTACTGAAAGGTTTCTGTGAACCAGGAAAAGAATCCCGTTTTATTTAAAAATACCTTTAAAATTCTGACTTGCCGTGTTTGGCACATCCTGATTTTCTGTACAAAAATATTTTGTTACAAATCTCACAAATACAATGGATTTGAAATTCATGGCTCCAGTCTGGTAAGAACAGATGCTGAAGAAAACCAAATGCACACCCGTAGTTATCTGCATTGTGGTTTTTTTTCTCTTTGCTTTTCAGGCAACAGGAAAGGATAAATTCCCAGCGGGAAGAAATAGAAAGACAACGAAAAATGTTAGCAAAGCGGAAGCCACCGGCAATGGGCCAGACCCCTCCAGCAAGCACTGAGCAGAAGCAGCGCAAGAACAAGACCAACGGAGCAGAAAATGAAACGTAGGTTCTGTGGCCTTCTTGGTGCATGGCAAAGCCACATGTTTTGATTACAACACAAAATATCTCCTGGGAAATGGGATCTTTCCCTTGCCTCCAGGCTTCACTCCATGCACAAATGAATGTTGTAGAACTAGCCTGGCATTCAGCAACATCTGGCTCCAGTTCTAAATAGTTTTGAAGTAAAACAAGTATCATTGCTGAGACCAGACTTATTGTATGAGATTAACTTTATTTTTTTATGAGTCCAGTAATTTTTTCGGTATTCCTGTCGTGTCAGGTTTGAAAAGTGCGGTCTGACTTCAGTGTTGCAAGTTCAGAATTGTTATCAGTACCAGGATATAAGTGGTGCGTTTTTTTAAGGAAAACAAAACTGTACACATTCAGAAGCCTTGATTTCTGTGTGTTTACTGTGGAGAATTCTGAGTTAAGAGCTTTGAAACAATTCATTTGGGATGCTGAAAGAATAAGATGCTCTCTATATATAGAGACAGTGCATTGAGCATTGGCCTATTCTCCAAAACAGTTCTTCACACATACATGACTCAGGGAACTGGTGGAAGAGCTACTCTTCTCGTGTATTCCCGCCCCCCCCACCCCCAGCCTCTTTGAAATTACTGATGCTCTAAGAGACTTGATATTCTAGAGTAAAGCTGGGTCTCAGAAGAAATTTAGAACACTACTTTTTCAGAAGTTTCTGTGAGTTGGAAATACATTTAGTTAGAAACTTAGCCCTACCTTCTCCTAGTTCCCTTTATAGACTTCATTTTATTGCTCTAGGCCAATACCATAACTCTCATTGACACTTTTCATTTTTCATTATTAAATCTCCTGGGCTTGACTTGACCTCAGAGTTCTGGAAGCCCTTTGAATTCTTGGTCTTGATCTTTAAAAGGGCATGCGAAGCAAAAGCTGCCACTGCCTTTGCAGTCTGAGCAAAGATGGCACAAGACTGGGTGAATCCTGATATTCAGGGTGCCCTCAGCTCCAGGGCTGTGCCCCCAAATGGGGTACAGGCACCTGCAGATCAGTTGATTTGTGTTGGAGAGCATTGGGTGCTTCGGGCAAATAACTAAGTTGGTTGCAGACATTTCCCCCTCATTCTGGCCAAGGGAGCCTGAAAAGAACTAAATAAAACTTTAAAGTCATCCTTTTGTATTGCCAGGTTTGAGCTGGGAGAAGCAAATAGAATGTCTGTACATGGATATTTTGAAATGTTGCTATTCATTGTGGTAACCTTTCACTTCCAAAGGGCAGGATGAGCTTTCCCCATTTTTGTGGACTTCTTTTTCTCCAACAGTCTGGTGCAGCTGTAGTGTGTCTTGTTCTGGAGGCAGCACAGGTCCTGATGTGCCCGGGGAATCCTGGTCATGTCTGTGATGCTTCTGCTTGTGCTGTGAGCCTGCCTTGGCAAAATCCAGCTTTACCACACTCTGCTAGGAAGCCTCTTGGGCTCCCAGATATTTTTCTCTGTTTCTTGCTGGTTTATCGTTCTTCACTGATGTATTTAAGGGTGATATCTTAATGTTTTAGAAAAGCTTCTTGTCATGTGCTTTGCCAGGGTTTGGATATGGTTCATGGTAGAGTATTGTAGCTTATGTGAAAACAGTGGGGGTTTTGCAAGTCAGCTACAGCAACTGGACTGACTGACTACTTGCTTAATAATTAGTTATCCATTAAGTGCATTTGTTGGACTATTGTGTATCAGGAACAAAATTTTCTGACTTCTGGAGGGAGGCTTTTCGTTGTGGAACTCTTACAGAGGCTGACTTATAGGCAGTTTAAATATACATGTTTCTTAAAGTTGAATGAGAAGCAGACAGCCAAATTCCTTTTTGATTTTTTGTTCTTCTTTGGTTCATGATTGTTGCTGTGTCTTAAAAAGGAGAAGAAGGTCCTGCGATGCAAATTTGAACATGAGCTCTTCCAAAATGAGTGTCTGGTCTGTGAATGAGAAAAGAATTTTCATTCAGGAAGATTAATCTGCTGGGGCTGGTTGAGATTCATTAGGGCAGCTTGAACGGCCTTCAGCTGCACTAGGGGTAGGTAGGAGATTTCCAGCATGTTTTTGTGAAACAGGGCAGTGTTTGTCTCAGAGCCCCCTTGATTTTTGTGATGGTTGCTGTGACAGGCAGCTATTTTGGGTAGTGTTAGCCTGGTGGTGCTCATTACATCTCAGCCCTAATGAGTAGACTGATGGTGTTTGTTATTTGTGCACGAGTATATGTGCAAACCTTGTTGCTGGTTTATTCAATTGTCTCTTTATTCCTTACACAGCAATAGCAACCAAAGAATCACAGAATCACAAAGACCTAAACTCTTGGGACGGTCTTTTAGATTATTTGAATCTATTTAAAATTCAGGCTGTGTGTGCAAATTAGAATCATAGAATCACAGAATATCCTGAGTTGGAGGGGACTCTAAAGGATCATCAAGTCCAGCTTGGGGCCCTCAGTGGTTTTATATGAAATGAGACAACATGTGAACATTTTTGGTACTGGCGTTGTTTTATACATATCTTTAATTTGTAATTCCTTCTGCTCGAGATTCTTTCTTAGGAAACTTGGTTTATGAGTTTTCCATTAAATTTATCAGGTGACAATTGCTTTAGGCCTTGTTTCGAGTACATGGGCTCTCTGTGTTATCAACAGAGGGCCGTTGGGGCATTTCAAGATGAGCACTTGATAAGCTGAATGGTCTCTCATCTCAATTTACTGAGTAAGGTCTTCCTGCACAGATGTAGGACTCAGTCCCCCCTTTGAATGAAGTTGAGGTGTTGATGCTCTGGAGGCCTCCTGCACTAACCTTGTGTGAAGTACTGTGTAGAGCATAACTGATGTGACAGGAATCCTCCTGGGATATGCTTTGAACTCAATTTAGGTTTAAAAAGAAGATACTTGTATGCTGTCACATGCAGATCTTGTTTACAGAGTGAACAGATGCAGTTGATAAGGGCTTCATAGTTTTATGTTCACATGAGATGCTTTTACCAAACTCCTTTTTGGTAGTAATGAGACAATTAATATAGTGATTCATTTTTCTAATCCTAAAGATCTCAGCGTGTCACTGCATTTCACAAGTGATAGGCTCTGTCACTGTTTTAGTGTAAGGCTGTGCTTTGCCTCCCTCCTACGTGGCACACTTGGCATGGAAAAGACATTGAAAATGTTACAAAACTTCTTTTGACTAGCCACCTAGAGCAGAAACTTTGCACATCATTTACTATCTAAAATAGGGATTATTCCCCTTATCCCATTGCTTCTCCTGACTACATGTGAGGTCAAAAATACGATAAAGTAAATTTCCCAAGGTGTCACTGGAAGCAGAACCTGAAACAGGAAGAAGTTCTGAATCTCAGGTCATTGCTTTGTTTTCAGGGGCTGTGTGGCCAGGTGTGCTTCTAGTCTCAGAGTGAATATATGGGTTGAAATTATCCAGCTTTTATTACAAAGAAAAATTTGAAAATGAGTCAGTAAGGCAAACTTAAGGAAAACTTTAAGGCAAACTTTTAAGGAAAAATAAGATGTGGAATATTTGGACTTCACTTTTCTATATTTAGATTATAGTTTAGCTGCCTTCGTTAAAAGTCATTCAGTAGCCTAGATAGGTGTTATTAGGGACTTGGATTTGAAATTAACGTATGTTGTTGAGGTTCAAGGTTTTGTTCTCCTTTAGACTCCTTTATTAGGAGTCTATATTATATAAGTCTATATATTATTTATATTTAGACTCTCCTTTATTAAAAAATATAGAGTATTATTAAATATAAAACGTTAAAAAAGCAGAGTTTATCTAAAAAATTATGTGCTGGCTGTTGATTTACTCTGTGGAGTTGTTACTTCGACTGGCAATGTGCATTCTACAGTTTGTTCACTTTATCATGTCTCGAAACCTAATGTGTTGAGTCTGTCTTTTTTACGCAGGTTAACATTAGCAGAATACCATGAACAGGAGGAAATCTTCAAACTCCGACTAGGTCATCTTAAAAAGGTAAGAACTAGTTGCGGCAAAGGCTTTTTTGTGCAGTATTCTGTGAACAAGGGCATTTCTCTGTAGAGGTGACTACTCATTTGATAATCAAGAGGGTTTTGTGCTTGAAAGAGATAGCCTGGATTTTGTAATAATTTTTTTCAGGGTGGTGATATTCACAAAAGATGTTCTTTGCTTCAATAAATAGATTTCTGTGTTCTTACAGTTAGGATTTCATGCGGAGTTCTACTCTTTTGATACATCTTCTGCCACTGTGACCTGCCTGGTGCTGGACTCTGAATGTGTATAACATGAGGGAACAGTAAGGAATGGACCAAGGGAAGAAAACTATAAGAACACAACAAAAAAATGCAACAGTCATTGACTTTTCCAGTTCTTTGCAATATAGAGTAACCAACATTATCAGTCCAATTAAATCTCTTGGGCAGTTGCAAACTAGTCCTGTTCAGGCGGCTGCAATGCATGTTTGTTCTCAAACACCTTGGCCTCAGTAGGAACTGTACCTGCAAGTGAGGTTATATTTAGATAAGCTGTTGGTTACCTTGAAAGTGATTGCAGTGAACTATAAATAAGTTTTCTGGGACACTTCAACAGATTAAATACTGGGAAAAAAAATAGATGTCTTCTGCCATTTCTTGGTTAGGTGTGATCTCTGCTAAGGCCAAGGAGTTTTCTTTTGGAAATAAACCAAAGAGGAAGCAAACGTCTGCTGGAGTGCCCCTTCTTTTCTCAGGTGGTGCTTGAGCTCTACTTTTTTTTTTTTCCTGTAATCTTGACACACAAGCAGAGTGCAGGGCCTCATTAATGCCTCCGTACTCCTTGTTATTTTCTGTGGAAGGGAAAGTTACTGCACCCCTGGAATCTGCTGGCAGTCTGCCCATTATGCTTTATTGACCTGTGAACAAAGAGAAGTGATATGGGCAGGGGAATGCTGCAGGCATGCTGGCTCTACAGCTCCCACATTGCTCCGGGGGATTAACTGCAGGTCCATGTATGCTGGCATGTAACATTGCCACCCTGGAATGGAGGAATCCATTTGGAAATGGACCTTAATGGAAAATGATGTAATGTGTTGGGATCATGGTATTGTCAGAAGCTGTGCTTATCCTTCTCCACTTTTGGAAACTGGCTCATTCTTTATGTCTAAAAATAGAACCAGTTGGAAAGGGATGGAGCAGACTCACAAGACAGATGGGTAATGGTGTCCCCTGAGTCACATACACAAATCGTAGTGCTCAGGGAACACATTTGAATTGAGGTTTGCAGCCCTGGCCACAGTGATATGAATTCTTGTGTTGCTTTTGAGGGCGCACCAGAACTTCCAACTAGCCAAACACTATGTCAGAACTTCCACATGGCATTGAGGAACACTCTGACCTCTTTGAGCAGTTACCACTAGCAGAACATAATGTCATTCTCTCACACTTCCCATCCTGTCTAGATGCTGCCCCATCCCATGTGGCATCAAGACATCCCTGCTCTTACTGCTGAGGGCTGACTTCTTTCTCTTGTCCCACCAAAACTGAAATTCCTTCAAAAACAGCTGCATAGCACTTATTCAGGGAAGGAGCAAGACCACAGTAACAAGGCTTCTTAATTACTGAAAACATTAGAAACAAGGAGGTGTAAAGATATGTCTCCTCCTGTCTGTGTAGGTGTGAACAGAATTGCCCAGACAGTTTTCATTCCTCTTACTTGCCACCTGACTGCAAATTCACTCTGACCATCTCTCTGATCTCTCAGACAAGTTTTATGCCAATAACCTCTTCAGAAGTGGAATTGCATTTGTTTCCATAAATCAGGTGGAAACACTACCTGCAGTACCTTACAAAGTGTTGTGTTTTCTTTTGGTTTTTCCTCGTGCAGGAAGAAGCAGAGATCCAGGCAGAGCTGGAACGGCTAGAGAGGGTTAGAAATCTGCACATCAGGGAATTGAAAAGGATACACAATGAAGATAATTCACAGTAAGCACATGGGATTCAGGGATAAGAACTAAAGTAATTTTTTATTTGTTCTCTTCTTAATGAGAAACAATCTTTTCATAATGGGAAACACTTAATCCTTTTTAAATTGATGTTATAACTCAATAGTCCCTTGATTGTGGGGTGGTACAGTTACAGCTTGAATTTCACATAAGACAAAGGCTTCCAAGTGCATCAAGGTACCATTAAATAGTCTTTCATCAATGCAGAGTGGTCAAATAGCATCAAATTTGTCAGTCATTAACACGACTATAATATTTCTGTCTGAAAGTGAAAGTGTTGTTTCTTAGCTGTGCAGTAGCTATAATTCATTGTGCAGAGGATTTCATTATTTCTGTTTTCTTAAAATGTGTCTTTCTCACCAGATTTAAAGACCATCCAACGCTAAATGATAGATATTTGTTGCTACATCTTCTCGGTAGAGGTGGCTTCAGTGAAGTATATAAGGTAACTTGGAAGTGGCAATCTGGTGTAATCTGGATCTGCAGGAAGCAGAATTTTTACACTTGTTTCGTCAATGCTGTGTGGGTTATGGAGGGAAGAAGGGAGGACAAAGCTCATGGTGCATCTGGCTTGCATTAGACATCAGAGTTGAGATTTTTCAGGTGCTGGCCTTGTCCTCAGAGGTCAAATATCCTTCAAATATACATCAAAAAATGTTGCACCAAGTCTTCAATTTTGTTAGGACAGAGAAGCAAACCACTACCTGCAGTGGCTAAGCCTTACTGAGATGGTATGGTGACTCTGAACATCTCTGTAAACAAGAGAAAATAGCTCCAATAATAAGAGCAAAGCCTGTGCTTCCGGGGGAGGGGGGTTGTAAGGCTTTGTTTCTTGTGCCTTCATTTCACCCTCAGAAATAGCAGATTGGAGGGCTCTGTGTGTGTGTATTTTTGGGGCTTCCTTAGAGCTGAGGATTCCTGGTGTGTCAGCACTCTTGACAGCCAAGACCTGGGATACTGTGGTGCTTGCTATTTGACTATTACACTTAGAGCCATTCCCTGTCTGTGCTCAGAAGTTTTGAATTCATGTTGAATATGGCTAGAATGGACATAATTATGGCAATGCAAATATTGGAAACTTCACGGTGCTTTATTATTTTGATGCAGCACAACAATGGGTACCTAAACTAAGGGGACTAGACTGCTCAGATGGGGGCAGAAAAGAGTGTGAACTGTGTACAAGTACTTTGAGCTCCTTTGCTGACTAAGCAGAAAGTTTTGGCTCCACAGATGAAAGCAAGAGGGTATGAATGTTTCCTACCTGCCTGCTCTTAAGAGTTGTAACTGTTATTAAAACAAAGAAATGCTTAGCCCTTCTTCTCCAGGGTCTTGGCCAATCTATTAAGCATTAGGAGTTAAGTAGACACCTTTTGAGATGAACACACATTATGCCTATTTGCTTACCCCACAGCATTTTGTCCTGTCCTGGAAATTACGAGCTATTGCTGCTCTCAGGCAAGGTAGAAGATTTCTGCATTGCTCCTTGAGTGCAATTTCAGAGGTCCATTCTTTAAGGACTGTTTAAATAATAAAAAAGTGGAGGGAAGGATAAAGCACAAGATCACACAGCTCTGCCATTGAATTCTCCATCTTTTATATGTGCTGAAACATTATGCTCCAAGTTGGAAAGCTGAGCTACCAGTGTGAAACAAAGCATTGAAAAATCTTCTGCATTTTGGTGGGGTTTTTTTATTAACCAAGTGTAGAAAATGAATTTTGGACTTGGGGAAAAATGGCTCTTTCCCAGTATAAAAGTGGATCTTTCCCAGTATAAAAACTGCCTCTATTTTGGTAATTTGGTCTTCCTGGTCCCTTTTTAGCTCTGGTAGTAAAATGTCAAAATCAATGCAGCGTGTGCTAGATTCCGCGGGGAAGGTCAGATCAAAGCACAGAATATTCAGTTGTTTTCAGAGTTGCTTGAATTCGTTAGTGAAACTTATTACATCAAAATGTGGGTTTGCTTTTCCCTCACTATGTTGTAATGCTGCTTCCTGGTTGGGGATACTGGTTTGTTAGAACTTGTCTGCTTTTGCAGTGTTAACTTGAGCCTGTGATTCCTACTGATTTTCAGCTCTTCTCTCTGCAGGCATTTGATTTAACAGAACAGAGATACGTAGCTGTGAAAATACACCAGTTAAATAAAAACTGGAGGGATGAGAAGAAAGAAAACTATCACAAGTGAGTTTGTAAAGCAGCCAGCCATGTTTCCCACTTCCTCCTGCATTTGGTTATCCAGTGCCTGTGAACAGGCTGCCAATTTTTTCCTGTGTTTGCCACATTTCAAAAGCCACTTTCTGTCCCAGTAGCTACTTGCAAAGGTTTTGGTCAGATGAAAAATGTTTTAAATGTGTGTATATACACAGAGAGTTTTGTATAAGCCCTGTGGCTCTGGATTTTAAAGCACCAGTGCTCTGTGAGTCAAGTGCTGAAGTGGCTTCTCTGTGAAAGTTCAAGCAGTTTTGTGGGAAATAGTTTTTCCTGCCCATCTTTCAGGTACACTCCTGCGTTGTGCTCCCCGGAAGCCTCCCCGTTCCCTGTTTCCTAGAATAAGTGATCCTAATTGTGGCTTTCCAGTACCCGAAGGTAGCCTGCAAGAAAGATGGAAAGAGACTATTTACAAGGGCGTGGAGTGACAGGACAAGGGGAATGGCTTCAACCTGACAGAGAGGAGGGTTAAATTAAATATTCGGAAGAAATTTTTTACTGGAAGGCTTTTGCTGGTAACTCTTGCTCCCTAATGCCATGGGTTAGATAACTCTGCAGAGTTACGGCCGAGCCTTCTCCATAGGACTTCCAAGATAAAGTTGTGTTCTTAATTCTCCAACAGGTCACTGGGACAAACCAAGCTGAATTTGAAGCCTGGAAATTAGGCTGCTAAGCATAATGGAATTCTTCTAGAACTTGCTGATTTTTGTATTCAGCTATCTTGGATCTCTTGAGGATTTATGAGATTATTCTGTTTTGGCAAGCAGTACTATGAATCAAGATGACTTATTTTGTAGCATTGCCAGGGTTGGAGCTGCACTTGGGTTCTGTGGTTCCCAAGAGGTGTTCTATGCAGTTCCTCCTTCACTTGCTTTTTCTGAAGCTGTCTGAGGAATGTGCATGGGTTTGACTGAAGCTGGATGCGGAGTGACAGGACAAGGGGCAGTATCTGGAGAAATTAGAATTAAGTCATTTGTATGACTAATGCTCAGACTTTGCTGTTTTCAGACATGCGTGTAGAGAGTACAGAATTCACAAAGAACTGGATCACCCTCGAATAGTTAAACTATACGACTACTTCTCACTGGATACTGACTCGTAAGTTGTGTTGCTCTGTCCTTTCCCATGGTTTGACCTATTCACTAAAGGCAAAGTATTTAAAACTTTCCAGGAGAGTCCAGAAAGTGCCCACACCAATGTTAGACTTTGCTACTGCAGAGATAAGCGAGGTGTACTTCCAGCATACAGTGGTCTTCTAGAGACTCCAGCTCACAAACCAGTGTGGTGTATCCTATCAGATGTGGTGCTTTGCTGGTAAATCCTGCTCTTGGCCCTGGGCAAACACCACAGCTTCTGGGTCTTTGATGGGGAATCTCTGACCTCTGTACTGTTGAGCATTGAGGCCTGTGCTTCTGGTAGCTTACTTTTAGAAAAGGATTAAGAGGCTGAACGACTCTTAATTTAAATGTTGGCCAAAGAGGTGAGTTACAGACAAGCAGTAACAAAGTCTTCTGGTTTCTATCAGGTGCCTTAATTGCAACAACTCCTGTTTTTCTTTCAGGTTTTGTACAGTGTTAGAATACTGTGAGGGAAATGATCTGGACTTCTACCTGAAACAGCACAAGCTAATGTCGGAGAAAGAAGCACGATCCATTATCATGCAGATTGTGAATGCTTTAAAATACTTAAATGAAATCAAACCTCCCATCATACACTATGACCTTAAACCAGGTATGCTGTGCTGACATGCTTAAGGATGCTAAGGAAATGTAATGGGTTACAGGTAACATGAAGAAGTTTCCTTTGGTCAGACAGCAAAAAGAAGACAGGGCTGTCTGGGAAAGCTAACTTGTCACAAGAAAAAAACAAAAAATGCATAGAACATTTGGAAAGTTTGGAAAGGGTGTTGTCTTCCAGAATTGCAACACCAAACAAGGAGGTGTAACATTGTTAAGAATGAGCCCTTGAACCACCAAGTGGCTGTGTTTGTTTTCGTAATGTCCTGCTTGTATTCTGCTTCTGAGAGCTTCTGTTATTGCTTCATAAAGGTTCCTACAATTACTGGTGTGCTTCATGTTCCCATTCTTCTGGCTTATTCTTTCTGTAATCATCTGGCTGAAAATTTGATGGCAGAAGCTGATTTGAAATGTTTGTTTTTTCATATTGTGTGTCAGCTCCCAAAGCTGAGGACACACAGTCAGACTGCTCAGATCTGCCTTTGAGTTAATTCACTTATATCTGCTGTGGAGAAGATCCTCCCCAAATGGTATTGTATATCTTCCTTCTACCATTGGGGCAGAGCCACAAGGGGGAAAATGGAAACGCTCTGTTTTGGGATGATGCATATTGGCTACATAGCTTTTTTCCTAATCCAGTAAATTCATCCATCTTTTTGGGCAGTTATCTGTCATGTTGTCTCTCGTACAGGGCTTGTCTCCCTGTACTGGTGGCACCTCATCAGCATTGTGTAACTGGTTTGTGATGTGGTTTGTTGCATCAGCATGAGGAATGTGTACAGGAGATGGTGCTGTTACACTGGTCGTAGTGACCCCGTTTCATCCCTGGCTGTTCCCAAGTTGTCTGAGCTCTGCCTGCAGCTGCCTTAGAGCTGTGATTCATCCACTGCCATCACACACAGTCCTGCTACTTTATTGTAGGCTTAGAGAAAAACAGTGATGATCTGACTTCTTGATGGGTTTATGAAAACCTCTTGCATAAGCAGTAGTTGTCCTTTTTGAGCTTAGAAAGTCAGTGGGGAGCACTGCCAGGAAGGAGAGTTTCTGGCATGTTTAGAGGACAGGGCAAGTCAGAACTTCTGGGCAGAATGAGTCATAACTGTGTATGTATACTTCTCTCCTTAATCTTCCTTTTTGACCTGCCCTTCCAACGGGACCTTTGGAAGGGGTCAAAACAGCCTGGGCTTGAAGCTCATTTGGCTAACAGAGCTCAGGATCTGGAGGCTCCAAGCAGTATGAGGTCACTGGGTCATTCAAGATGGGCAGATCAGCTCTAGCACTTGGTGGTCCCCAAGTTGTCTCTGTAGTTCAGGGTTTTGAGAGTTAAAACATCTGTTGCAGCTCACTGTAGGTCCCTTGTCCTCGTGCAATGCAGGGCTCAATGCAATTTTATTCTTGCTAAATGTGTATCCTAAGGGCTGTTTCCTTCCTCTGTCTAGGTAACATTCTTCTAGTCAATGGTACTGCATGTGGAGAGATAAAAATCACAGATTTTGGACTTTCCAAAATCATGGACGATGACAGCTACAACTCAGTTGATGGCATGGAGCTGACATCACAGGGGGCTGGTACTTACTGGTAAGCAATGCCTGGGGCACTTGCAAGTTAAGATCAAGAACAGTTTATAAACAGCTTTGGATGTGTGTCAGCTCTGTGTATGCTGCCATTGGCTGTGACAGCTTGACACACTGGGAGGTTTGAGACCCTGGAAACTGCTCTTGTTGTCACTCAGCTCCTTTTGAGGCTGGCAGCTTTTCACTGTTCAGTAGGTCAGTGTTTGAAAAACAGCTCATATTCAAAGGATTGGTGAAAATCTGCATATGCTGCTGACATAGCAACTTCCGGAGTGAGGCTTGGCTGCTCTTTCACAGTCCAGAGTGGCTCCGTCTTGCATCTTAAACAAGAACAAGGGGAATACTGTACCTATTTGGAAATTCAGGTGCATCAGGGAGATGAAAAGAGTATTCCTCTGAAATAAGGAGGTGAAAATCCATAGTTAGCTCTCAAAAAAGATGTAAATCTCACGGTGTTGTGTATAGCCAGAGCTTCACTTGAGTGTCATGTTTTCAGCAATTCTTTATCTTCTGTGCCAAGTGTCACTGTATCACCCTTGGCTGAGAGCAGACCCGTGGTGAGTGCCACCGAGTGTGACTCTTAGGTGTCACACAAGCTGCAGACTGTCACCCATAACATTTGTTGGGGCATGCTGTGTACAGCTTTGTTCTGTTCCTAAAAATGAAACTAGCTGTACCCTGAGTGAAGCTGAGTGTCTTTAACTGGGACATGGCATCTGGGGTTGTATTTCTAAAACTATGTATTTTGGCTGTGTGCTTTCATTGTGGAATTGTTGGACAAGCCCTTTCAACAGCATATACCAATTCTGAAGATAAAAGAGAATGGGCTTGTTTTACGTGCTCTCGTGAAAAGAAACTGGCTGTGCTGACTAGCTCAGAACACGAGTGTCTGGAGGGTCCTTGGGATCACTGTTTGCAGCAGTAGGCATTGGTGGTCTTGGCCCAGAGATGCACAGGAGTGAAATGGGACCCTCAAGTCCCAAGCCAGTATCTGATCATAGAATCTTCTGTTCTAAAGGAAATCATGGAAAATACTTGAAACTGCTGCTCATAACTTCTTACCACTTCCTTCTAATCAGGTATTTGCCACCAGAATGTTTTGTGGTTGGGAAGGAACCTCCAAAGATTTCAAATAAAGTTGATGTCTGGTCAGTGGGAGTCATCTTCTATCAGTGTCTCTATGGCAGAAAGGTAAGAAGACATTTAATTCCTTTTCTTAGTGACGTTTCCCAAACCTTTTGGGAGGCAGCCCAGGCTTCTGCTTCCTTCTCCCCAGACTTAGAATTTGCTCCCTTGTCTCCTTGCCATCAGTTCCAGGGCAGAATCCATGCTAATGGAAGTGGGGAACATAGACTGGGCTGTGTTGTGCTCTACCTTTGTCATTTCCTTCAGAAAAGACATTCTGCAGAACACCTCTTTCCACTGGGCATGTTCCCACTGAGGCTGTTTTGGGCAGGACAGGTGTGTCATTCATGGTTTGAGGTTTTTGGTCTGGTCTTGTCTGTACCACTTTCAATGCCCTGCGTCTTTGTTGCTCTTGATGACTGCAAGTGTTTATGGGGGGAAAAAAGTAGGTACAAAGACCCACTCTAGGAGTTTTTAGGAAGGCTTTTGGAAGAGAAGAGTGTGGATCAGGAAAAGGTGATTTGTCATTAGGAAAGGTAGTTTGTTTTATGACAACAGGAGAGATAGGATGGAGATGGGAAAGGATTCCATGGGCTCTTGTTTTCAGGAGTCCCTGGTACCCAAGTGTTGGGAAAGCTTGGGCTGACACGTGTGCTGCTCAGTGCTGTCAGTCAGACACATGGAACCAGCCCAGCAGAGAGGAGTGGGTGAATCTCTGCCTGCTCAGATGGATGACAAATGCTGTAACAGACCCATGAGGTCTGGAAGCAGGTGGAGATCCCTACTGGCTGAGCCAGACATGTTCCAGCTTGATCCCTTTTGTTCAGTGGGAGCAATGTGTCCTGGTCCTCTGGTATCCACAGCACCTTCCCAGCAGTTGTGGGCTGCTTTCCTGGAAAAATGCGGACATCAGGTGACGATAAACAGTAGAGCTATGGGTTTTTTATGCCTTTCACCAACCTTTAACAACTTTTTTCTTTCTTTTGGTAGCCCTTCGGTCACAACCAGTCACAACAGGATATTTTGCAGGAGAACACAATCCTGAAAGCAACTGAGGTGCAGTTCCCTCCAAAGCCAGTAGTCACACCAGAAGCAAAGGTAAATCTGCTTGAGGGTCAGTCAGCACAGGCAGTTCCAGCCTCCTGATTCCCATAAAACCAGCAGGAATCCCGTGTTTAATTCTCACCTATCACACAGTGATCAGTGGCTTTGCATGTCCTGTCCTTGGAGGTGTTCAAGGCCAGGCTCAATGGAGCTCTGAGCAGCCTGATCTAGTGAAAGGTGTCCCTGCTCATGGTAGGAAGGTTGGAATGACATGAGCTTTAACGTCCTTCTTAACCCAAACCAATCTGTGATTCCATGATTACTGCAGCTGTCAGGCTGAGCACTGAACACCGGGTGCCTCTGCCCGTGCTTCTGGTGCAAGATGAGCTTTGGTGCAAGAGCTGGGCTGTGTCTAGAGAAGGAGTTTCAGCACTGGGGTTGTCATGTTGGCCCTGCTCCCAAAGAGTCAAAAGCTTCCGGTTTCTGTCATAAAAAACTAATTCTTGCTTTGGCTTTGGGGTACTGCAGGCATTCATCAGGCGGTGTCTGGCCTATCGAAAGGAGGACCGGATAGATGTCCAGCAGCTGGCCTGTGACCCCTACTTGCTGCCTCACATCCGCAAATCTGTATCCACAAGCAGCCCAGCTGGAGCTGCAATTGCATCAACCTCTGGATCATCCAATAACAGCTCTTCAAACTGAGACAGAGTAATAGGCCAAAAACTGCTTGAGAAACCGGCAAAAAGACTTTCAGAAACATCTTTGGAACAGAGGAATCCACAAGGGTCTCAAGAAACCTGTACCAGGTGCTTTTTTTCTCTTGCTTTTTTCCATCCATAGAGCATGACAACATCAACTCTCATCAAGAAAACCTTCGGCATATAGGCCAAGCCATGTGGATAGGAGATGGCTTGAGGTTTATCCAGTCAGTGACCACAAAAGGGTGGCTGCTCTGAGCAAAGAGGGGAAACTCAAGAAAAAATACAAAAAGACATGGTTCCATGTACTGTGAACTTCTGAACATGCAGTCTTGGGGAATCCAGGATGCCGTGTGTGCTTCATATGAAGAATGTGGACTTTGGAAAAAAGACTGGGCTAGTCCAGTGTTGATATTTAAACATTGTTCTTTTTCTTTTAATAAAGTTTAGGTAACATCTCCTGAAAAGCTCGAAGCACCAAGGTTCAGCTGGGGATGATATATGACTCTTTGCCCTTTGGAGGGGAAAAAAGTTGATCCTGCCTGTTCATGGCACTAGAGTTAGTGTTTTACCCCTAATTAATTTCAATTTTTTAAAAATAACAATTTTTTGGAAGGAAACAGTTTTCTGGTCTCAGTGAAACCCATATTAGCAGGTTTGTGGCAGTGTCCATTCTGCAGCTGGTGCAGCTTCCTGCCTCTTTGGGGTGGCCTCTTTCTTAGGAATGATTCACCTTCTCAGGAGGGTGGCGAAGCTCTGGGAGAACAGGACTGCGTCACTCTGTGATCAGAGTGGGTCACAGCCCAGGCTGCCACAAGGTCTCAGCTGCTGCTTCATCACTCTCTCAACAGTTGCACCTTTTTAATGTGTTGGAAGTGCTATTGTTTTTGCAGACCTAGACCAACATGCTCACGCCGAGCTCTCCACACTTGTGAGCCTGATCTTGGCTGGCAGGCAGAGAGCAGGCAGGGATTGGAGCACAGCTAACATGTCACAGGTGTGATCTGTGCCTACACAGCTTTCTACTGACCCCGGTTCATGTTAGAGCATTTCAAAGCTGAAGGCTTGTTTGCTCCTCTCCGTTGGGTGATTTGGCAGCAAAGGTTCCTCTCTCCCTTAACACTTTTCACACTTGCTGACTCATAAAACTTGCTGCCATCACTGCATCCGATTTCAGATGGGAAGGAACAAGATAATGTTCTTGAAAGGAGCAAACACCCTAATTATTGTCTCCCTCCTATAATCTGCCTGGAGGGTTCTTGTACCTTCAACTGGATCTGCCTGCTGTGAAATGGGAGCTTCCCACTCCTTTTTCCTCCCACGTTGAAGGAAAACTGAAAACACAAAAAATGCAGCACTTGAACATGTGGCAGCCAGGTTGGAGTGCTCCTAACATGTGGCAGGAGTTCTTAGCCAGAAGTATTTAAAGGTACAGTGTTGAGGAGCAGGGTTTGTCCTGGGAGGGAGACGAGTGCTGCACTACTGCAATTCAGGGTGGTGGTTAAAAACCAAACCACCCTGTGCATGCTTCCCAAACCAACTCCTGGACCTCTGTGGACTGGGGGATCCTTTGTAGGATAACTCCAGGATTGTACCCACAGCTGTGGCAGCCTGTGGGGTGTTTGGGTGGCTCTGTTACCCCAGTGGCATCTCCTGGCAAGTGCTGTTCTCCATCATGCACTCAGAACTGCCACTTGTCCGCCTTACTGTAAGCCATCATCTGCAAATACTGTGCTTAAACCTGATCAGGAACTTGTTAACTGAGAAATGGAGCAGTCTGTTGGAATTAAGCAACAGGCCAGGGAAGTGGACAATTTTGCTGCTTTGATTTTTCTTACTATTTTTGTAGTGACTCGGGCTTTTAATTGGATTTACTCCTTTGCAGCTGCATTAAGGTGGTGTCTAAACTGCAGTGTTTTAGACAAAGAACAGAAATACAGCTTCTTTAAATCCTCAGCCATCCTCTCTTAGCCCTTTCCATGCCTGCTGCTCTAAGCCAGAAGTTAACTGTCCAGCGAGCAGCTTCAATATTTTTATTCAGCCTCTGTCAGGAGAAATCAGGGTGTGTGCTTCATCCTGCAACTGGTTATTTGGTATCTGTCCACATCAGGGAGAATTCTAAAAGGGTTTTTTCTATCCTGGTCCCATTGTTTCTTGGCCATCCAGTGTGTGTATCTCTGTGGGTGTGATTAGTTTTGTGTCAGAAGCATTTATTCCTGCTGTGTGACACTCATCCAGGGCCAGGGGACAGTGATGGTCTTTCGGGACTGATAGCAGGGAAAGAACCCTGGTAGAATTCTGGCTGCAACACTTCCCTTGTTAAGATGGGTTTCACTTCCAATAACAAGACCCTATTGCCACACTGTTCATTTGCTTAAAGTGTATGAAGAATTTGTAACTTAAACTAGGCCAGACTGTTTTGGCTCTACCCAACAGATGAGACATGGATATTAAAATAAGTTTTAAGAAACTGATTTGCTTGGCTTTTACTGTTTTTCTGCTCTTGGCATTGGTACAAGCTCTCTTGGAATGGCTGCACAGAGAAGACACAGGACAGGATGAGGAAGGATGAAGGAAGGGTGCATTCCATATCTCAGAGCACTGAGGTCTCTGCATCAGAGGGGGATTCACTGAAAATTACCAAGTCACTTAACTACTGGTGTTGATCTTGTCCTGGAACATAAATTAGAAAGCTGAGGTGGGTTTGTCCCTCATTTCCTGTAGAATAGCAACTGCCTTTAGAAGCCATGTATGGTGAGGACATAAACACTTTTTCTGTCGATGAAAATCTGTAGATCACAACCCCCCATCCACTCCCCAGCCCCTGGACACCCAAGTCTCCCCTCTCAGTCACCCACAATAACCAACCACACTGAGCAGTGACGAAATGCAGCTCCTTTAATTTCTTGGGGCTGGGCCTTGTCAGCTTTACAAAAATACACAACAGGAAATGAAAAAGTACCTTGGCAGCTGAAGATGTTGAGTCTGTATCTGGACTGATCACTGGGGAGTGCTGGGGCCCTTGGCACATCGAGGTCCTTCACAGGCCACTCTGCTGGGCATCCCTGGGCATCCCCCAGGAGCTGGGGCCATACCTGCCCGCAGAGCTGCTTTCTTAGGTGAACAGTCACTGGGCCCCAGGTTACTCTGCAAACCTGACCTGACCTTCACTGTGCCTGAAGTCAAACTCAGTGAGTTCGAATGAAGCCAAACACTGCGTGAGCTCAGCTCCCTCCCTGCTGCTGCAGTTGATCCGTTTTTCAGCCCCCAGTTCCAGTTCAGATGATAAGACACGGATTTGGGCCAGGAGAGGTGGCAATGGTGCTTCAGTAGCAGCAGCAGCATCGTCATTGTCCTGCAGCGGGTGGGCGGATGCCCACGCGTGCAGGGACTTGTGTGGGGGACACACCTTGATGCCTGCAGGATCGAGATTCAGCAAGGGGCTGCGTCTCCTGATGCTTCACCTCCTACATTCGCAGTTGACAGTCATGATATAAATGAGCTTCCCTCTGCCAAATCGGCCAGTCCCAGGTTTATTTTGTGACCTGGCAAACCCTCAGTGTGAGCTTTGCAACCGCTGCCAGTGTCTGCGTGGGGTCTGCTTCTGGAGTATGTTGTTTTCTAGGTGCTACACAAGCTTGGCTCAAGCAACCTTAACCTAAACCTTCCCACTCGCAGCATGGAGGAGAGGAGGAGACTCTGGAGTGTGCGGGAGCAGAGCTGGGCACAACCCTGACTCCCACCCAGCCCAGACCTACCTTTGCTACCAAATGCTGATGCATCTTTGCACTGAGACACTGATTTTCCACAGCTGCATATGGCTCTGCCTGTGGTCTCTGCTTCTCCCTGGCCCCAGCGCTGCCCTCAGGGGCAGCTGGGTGCCCCCCCCGGCCATCACCCTGTGTGGGGGCAAAAGGCCAAACAAACGCAGAACAGCTCGGCCTCCCCTCGCAACATTCACACCCAGGAATAGGGTCTTGGCCACAAGAACACTCTTGTCTGTTCTGGAAGCGGGCCTGAGACATGGTCCCATTCCATGCTTTAGCTGCATGGGGGTGTGAAGTCCAGGAGAAGCTGCTGGCATGTGCTGATGATGAGGAGCCGCATGCTGCTGCCAGCTCTGTGTGCTCTTCCCTGCTCCTCTGTGCTCCCAGCCTGCATCTCCTCCTGGGATGGGTTACTGCAGTCTTTCTTCTCCCTCCATCCTTCAGCTGCAGCTTGTGTTTCACTCACTCTGTTGCTTACTCATTTCCAAACACATCAGTGAAGGGGAAGCTCAAGTGCTTCGAGCTGATTCAAGAAAGCCTGAAAATAGAGGTTATCCACCATCTGCCCCACCAGCGTGGGGTGAGCCTCACCAGCCCCCAGGCAGCCTGGGCCAGGAGCTGCTTTCCCATCCTCTTGTTGCTTGGGCTGCAGGGATGGTGCAGAGCAATGCCATGCTCCAAATGGAGTTAAAACACAGGGATGTAGATAAAAACACAGGAATGAAGCTAAAAATGCTGGTATGCTGTGGGCAGCAGCAGGATGAAGAGAGGGAGATTCAGCCTCATGTTCAGGCCAGATCTCCCATCCCCACCTGGGCTGCGCTGGGGAACACCAGCAGCAAAATTGTAAGGTAATTGGCTTTGCTTTGCATTCAGGGGAAGAAAAAATCCAGAAGAAGAAAAAATCTGCTCAGCCGTGTCCTCTCCCGACCGAAGGCACCGGCTGCATGGGAGCCACGAGCATGTGCTGCTGTGTCGGCAACCGCCTTGCTCCTGGCTCAGCTCCACATCAGGATCAGGGCTCCAAACCTGCTTTGTTCAGCATTGGCTCATCCCAGCTCCCATTAATCCTGAAAATCCACACACTCACACCCAAACCCAGGAGAGTGGCTGGGATTGATGCCAAAACCCCTCTAGGCTAAAGGAACTGGTGAGGGATGGAGGTGGAAGGGGACACGCCTGTGGCTATGAGGTAAGGCAGTGGGCAGAGGTGGAAATGAAGCACCCAGGGCCAACTGGACCATGCTGCTCTTCCTGAAAAGGGCCAGGCAACAGGGTGAGATCTCTGCTCTGTGGTCCTGTACCCGCTTCCGGCAGGAGGGAGATGCTGTTCAGGATGTGCTGTTCTCCACTACTCTCCAGCTGCTTTCCCTCCCCGCTCTACAGCCCGGTTCTGCCAATTTGCTCTTGAGTCATGCAGAGAAAGTGTTTTTCTAAAAGGCAAATTTCTTGTAAATGGCTGGAATTCCTCTCTGGCCCTTTCCAGGAGCCCTCCAGGGGAAGCCAGGCAGGAAGGAGAGGCAACAAGCTCAGAGGGCAGCACTTCTCCCTGGGCAGCCCTCAGCCTTGTCCCGCCCCCGCAGCGGAAGGCCAGGATCTTGGCGCTGGCCCTCACAGGGCTGGAGCGCCCTGAAATTCCTCATGGCAGCTCCAAGCGAGCACATCTGGTTTTAATAAATTATTTGCAGCTTGAACTTGTCTGACTTTTCAGGGCTGCAGAAGAGAGAACAGCAAAGAGCTCTGAAAGCTGCCATGTGGGGCGCCCAAAGGGACCCCCTTTGCAGTGCTGGGAGACAGCAAAGTTGGGAAGGAGATCGTGGGGAATGGGGCTGACCAAGCACATTAAGGGATCCCGGCAAAGTTCCATCTGCTCCTTGCAAGGGCCAAAGGGACAGTTGGGTTGGAGGCAGGGAAAGGGCCCTTCATTTTGGCCAGGATCCTTCTACCTGCACCTGAGTGTCGGGCAGTGCCCGGGCTGATCCTAAACATTGTGTTTCGGCTCCTAAGGGAGGAGCACGGGAAGCAAACCGGAGGTGCCTCCCTGACACTCCCTGCTCGGTGGAGCCTTAGCCACCACCACCAAGATCCCTCTCACAGTGTTGAACCCTAATGAAGACCCTCAGGAGCATCAGCATGGGGCCCCAATGACAACCAACATGCCTGGGGCTGTAGAGGAACTGAGCCCCCACATGGTGTCCCCAGGCTTGTCCCCAAATGGAAGGGTGCAAATGCAAAGCTTTGGGATGAGTCCTTTGCTGTACCCCCATGGGGTTCCCCACTAAACCCCACATCCCAGCAAGGGGATACCAATCACCCTCGCTGCCTGCAGTGCAAACCTGGAGCTTGGAGAGGGAGCTGGACTGGCTGTTCCTGCCTGTCTCCAACAGAGAGAGCAACGTGGCCATTCCCTGCTGCTGCTGCTGCCGGCGCAAGGGAGAAGGAGCCAGCAGATGCCAAGACGGCCTCTTCCCCAAGCAGTGACCTCAATGCACAGTGCCTGCCAGGTGGGTGTTGATCTTGGCCCAGCCAGTCCTATTTGGGGCCAGGATGCGGCCAAGGCGGCACTGAGCTCTTGGCAGAGCCTGGCAGCTGCTGCTGGTCCCCAGCAAAGCAAAGCCCCTGACACCAGAGTCCCATGACAGCTGCTACCCACAGGCAGGGCTTTGCTCTCCTGTAGCCCTCAGACCGGCAGAGAGCCATGGGCTGGGAGGGAGCACCCTTGGAAGAACGCAACAGAGCAGGACATGCTGCCTCCCTGGTCATACAATAAATAGACCCCTAGAACCTGCCAGTCCTCAGAGGTGGCTGATGGGGTGGTCAGACCCTTCCTTCAGAAAATCAGAAGGCTACAGATGCTATTCTCATGGTCCACAGGTCCCCAAATCCTTTCCTCTAATGCCTCTGGCATGAGCAAACACCAAACCTGCCCCATGACAGCCCCAGACTCTGAGTCATGGGGTGTCTGACTGGCACTGAGCACCCCAGGTCCGAATCTGGGGTTTCTCCCCCACCCCTATGGCTGGGTCCCACTGCGCATTGGTGACACATTTTGCAACCTGCTGAGCGTCCTGACTGACCCATTTTCTTCCAAGTGCTCCTAACCAGGTCAGACCTCCAGCCAAAGGCGGGCAAGCGGCTTGGATCTATCTCCCGAAATGCTTTCCAAACCCTCCTGCAGGATGACTTTCACTGGAGCCGATGCTGTTTCACCCCATCTCACTGCAGCCCCTCCACTGTGACCGCTACCTACATGGGATGTTGCTTTGGCCAATACCCAGAATTTATTTTTCCAATTAAATGACAGATACAGATGCTCTGGCTGTGGGAATTGGCTACTGACACTGAATATCCCAAGTTCTGGGTAATCCTGGGATGAGCCCATTGCTCCCAATCAATCTCCCCAGGCAAGGAGCTCTCCTGAGACTGTGGCCAATGGCACAGCTGGCTGTTCCCTGCATGCAGCCATGTCCCCTTGTCCTCGTCTGGCAGCAACTCATTAGGGCCAGAGGGGTCAGACAGCCTGGAAACGTCCCAAGGGAAAACACATTTCCTCCTGATCCACTCCATCGAGTAGCAACTCAACTGGTACTAAACCAGATTAGGAGGAGAGTAGGTAAGGAGCTGTTGGCCTGTGTTGAAGAAATTAATTAAGAAGTGCTAATTATCTGCTAATCACATGCAGCATAGGGGCCTCCAAGACACAGGATATACTAGGCCAGGAAGCAGTAATGCCCCATGGGATCCAAAGCCTTTTGATTCTGCTGTGTCCCTTCCTTCAGATGGGTTCAACTTCCTTGAAAGGGATGTCAGGTTTATCCGGGATGGGTGGGACTCATGGGACTTCACAGCCCCATCATGTCCAGCCACTGGTGTCTAAGTGGGTGGCATCCCCTGGAATGGTCTCCAAGTTTTCAGGACAGGAGCAAGGATCTGGATGACTCCTTCCTCTCCTCTGGTCTGTCATGCTTGTTTCCTGTGGCAGCCATGGAGGCCAGCAAAGCCTTTCTCTCAGTGGTGCTGCAATTAAAAAATAATCACTGCCTTAGAAAAACCAACAGCCCAGATGCTGATGTGCTTAATTAGCTCCCCCAGAGGGTTTGCATCCCCAAAGCCCATCCTGGCACTGGCCTGTGGGTCCTTCCTGCCCCGCTGGGAAACAACGGATTCCTTTATTTTCTGAAGAACGGCCAAACCGTGGCTGGCTCACACCCGTTCCTCACCCTCAGGGGTTTGTGCCATCTCAGGGCCAGATCCTGCTCCCTGCTCAAGGAAGCCCTGCCATCAGCTTGGTCTCATCAAAAGCATAATCTCCCCTGAATTTGAATGGCAGAGTCTGTGTGTCAAGGATGACTGACCCTCCCTGCACTGCTCAAATCCCAGGGGAGCTCGAGGGGGTGAGGCTTCCACACCCTCAGGGATGCTCCCACAAGAATGGGCACCATGAGCATCACCCAAATGCACCAAATGGATATAGAAAGCCAGGAATATGCCAACTTCCAGTGTTTTCCATGTATACTGCCTTCTTTGGGTGGCTTTTAGGGCCGTGGGCAACCCTGCTGGAGTGGAGGTGTGAAAAAAAAGTTTAACAGTTCTTTAAAAGTTTTTAAAAGCCTTTTATATTCAGCTCCTGAATGTGGGATATACCTACATTGGAAATTGTGGATGTTCTTTGTCCCATGCCCTCAGCAGAGCACCAGAAGCTGGAGAGCTGCACCAGCACTCCATGGCTGGAGGGACTGGGTATGTGATGGAAGGTGCAGTGAGCTGTGTCCAACTTCAGCATTCACAGCTGGGCTGGGAGCTGCCCAGTTCTGTGCCACAGGGATGGATGGAGTAGGATCCAGCTGCGCTGACTGTACTTGGGATGAGATAACTCTGCCAGGCACCCAGAAGTGCAAGCAACGATCTGTGGTGGGACCTCACGGCAGCCCTTGGCTGCCCTCCCCGGCGAGGTGGGGTTCCAGGCTGAGGACCCGCAGCGGGACCCGACGCAGGGCTGGCGGCACCGCGGGCATCTCCCCCACACCCTCCGCTCCGTACCGGGGCATCGCGAACACCCGGGGTGTGGAGAGGGCTGCAGGGGCACTCTACTGGGGGAGCCAGCCATCCCGGGGCGTCTGCAGGGACTTCCTGGCCAGGCTGAGCTTCGCTTCTGCCACTCCCCCGCTTCACTCCGCTCCTCCCCCTCCCCCGCTTCCCCCCCGACCCCCCCCCCCCAGCGATGAGCTGCAGCGGGCGGAGCCCCCCTAGGCTCGAGCCGCGCCCCGCTTTCTCGCCGCCGCTGGGCCGGGCCCCGGCCCGCTGACGCAGTGTCTGAGCCCGGCGCGCACGCTTCTGTTTTTTTCTTATTTTATTTTGTAACATTTTTCCCCCCTTCTTTCCCTCCCTCTCCCGCTCGCGTCCCTCCTCCTCCTCCTCCTCCTCCTTCTCCTCTTCCTCCTCCTCCTCCTTCTCCTTCTCCCCC
>VZRO01001471.1:4979-33581 GCA_013397915.1 Daphoenositta chrysoptera | reverse complement strand
TTTTTTTTTTTTTAGTAACTCCTCACAATAAAGTCAACGGTTGTATTTTATCTTATTCTAACCTTCTGAAGGCACCATGAGCCAGACACTAGAGGCTCCTCTGGATGGCCCCTGAAATTGCCGTTTGAGACCCTTTTTATCCAGAGTAGTTTAGCCTAGAACTAGGGAGCTGCTTTTGGTTCTTCCTTGAATTATTTTGGCCCTATTGATAAAACTTTAAAGTTTTAAAAGAAAGCAGAATTGGCTACTTTTCCCTGAAAATAACAACTGTAAGCTCTTGGCCTATTTTATTAGAGCACATTTAGGAAATCCAGAGCAGATTTGGAAGTGGCGGCATAGGAGCACACTGATCCCCTGCCCCCCCCTCCCCTTGCCCCCTGCTTTCCCCTCTCCCCCGGTCTCACAGTGCTTGGGGCTGAGCCGCCTTCCTCAAGGGCCAAACATGGGGTCATGGACATGATGACAGTGGGCAGCAATTCCATGCCAAGCAAGGGATCAATTCTGGGATCAGAGGAGAAACTGCTTGGTTGGGAGTTGGAGAAAGTAGGAAGCGATGGGAAGGGAAAGGAGACGCCTGTAGCCTGGGCCATTTGGAAGAGCAGTCAGAGTTTCCTGCTGTTTGTAGACATCTCAGCTGGACTTTGCACAGCTGAATTCCTGTTAGACCACCCCATAATTTATTTGAGGGCTGTGAATTCCCCCTTCTGTGGGTTTTAAGGGGGTTATTTCATTTCAGCAAGGATTTGCTACCTTTACAGGCCAATTCTGTCTGTTTCATCCTAAAAAATGTCAGTGGGATCCAGGTCTGGCAATCCCGAGGACAGAGGCACCTCTGTCCCAGCTGTGAGGCGGGAGTGCGGTGGCAGCCGACACCATGGCGGGCCTGGGCGAGGAACAAGGCAGCTTTCAGCGGCCGCCAGCCCACAGGGCAGTGTCACTTGTGCCTCGCTGGTGCTGAGCACCCTCAGCTTTTTCTCCTCCCCATCCCCACTTTCGGCTGCTCCTGCCCTGCATCAGTCCTGGTTTGGACCCGGTGGATGAAGGGGGCAGAGGATGGTGCCAATGGAGCTGCCACATCCAGGATCCCCCAGCACAAGGCTGGTTTGCAGCTCAGAGAGGATCCTCACTGGGAGTTTGGGATCAGGATGGAGTAATCCCAAGAGTCCCTTGTTTGCAAGGACACTTTCAGTGGGGGCTGGCCAGCAGACAGCATTGCTTCCCCTGGGGAGCTCTTGCTTCCTTGAGAGGTTTGTGCCAAACCCTCAACTACAGGACAGTCAGAAAGGTGGAGCAAGAGCTCTTGGCAGGAGGTTTGGGGCTCCTTGCTGAGATATCTCCTCCAGCTGACCCATCTGTGCAGCTTCGTGTAGGCACCCACGTGGCTTCCCAGGGAAACTGAGGCAGCAGCTCCCATCCTGCCATGGCTGCAGGGGGCACGTGGTCCTTGTGTCAATGCCGGGACTCGGTGCTGGATCAACTTCCCACCTATCCAGTGCTCAGTGTAGGTCTTGCCATGTCAGCTGTGGGGCAAGAGAGAACACAAAAGGGACCTGGTAAGAATTTACAGGCTGTAGAGCAAACAGAGCAGCCTTTGCATGACTTTCCCCCCGATTTTCCTCTTTCCAATGGAAATAGCTTGTTGCATGGCAAATGCAGCCCCAAGAAATTATATCTCGATCTTCTTCAGACTGTTTGGGAGCAGGAAAAGGGGTCAGAGGTGTTAGCTTTGCTGCTGGAGCCTGGCAGGGCACAAGGGACAGTGGAGACCTCACCTCCCCAGCGTCTGCAGTCACAGCAGCCGCTGGGACGTGGCAGCAGGGCTGGGGATGGTGCTTGCACAAGAATGAGAAGAGTGAAAAGAGATTTAATTTAATCTTCCATGCAAAACTGTCCCATTCCCCTAAAGCCACCCAGCTGAGTGTGGGTACCCCAGGAGGTTTCCCACGGGGAAACCCTTGCCAGCATGTGCGAAGGCGTTTTCGGACATGAGGTCCTGGTGATGGTTAAAGCCACGTTGCAGATTTTTCTCTCTGGCTTTATTTTCTCTCTGGCTGGATTTTGCACCTTTCCCTGCAGGCAGAGGCACTCTCCTTAAGTATTACTTCTTTATTTTCCAAGGAAACATTTTGCCCCAGAGTCAAAGCAAATGTGTGCTTAGGGTGTATAATCCCTCTGTACCGAATCATTTTTTCCAGATGATGAATCCATCACAAGAGGCTCTGGCCCCACTGCCTCGGTGGGTGCTCGGAGCAGGGAAGGGAAGGCTTTGGTCCAGCTCTGCCAGAGGTCCCAATGTTACCCACTGGATCATCATGCCCTGCTCAGCTCCATGAATGTGGCTGGATCTTAGGTGGGAGTGGTGGTGGTCACCCTCCCACCCACTCCAGCCCATCCCATCCCAAGCCAGCATTTCCTGAAGGGTTGTTTAGGCAATTTGTAAAATTTGGTTCTTCACGTGCAGTGAAGAGCAGGATTTTAATTATTCTGAACTGTGCACAGCTTGCAGAGCATCAACATTTTTCTCATTCCTAAGATTGCTTGGAGCCCAGAAGAGACCCACACAGATGCTCTTGTTCTTAAAGAACCCATCTTTAATTTCTTAAGGATTAGAAAATGATTAGGGGATTGACTTGCAAATTCCTGGGAGCACTCTTTAGTCTAGGAACAAAGGTTTGGCTGTTTCAGAGGGCACAGTATCATCTCCATCCCACTGTTCAGTCCTGCACTACACCTCGTGCTGTCACAATAGGGACATATGTGGGATTTTCCATGTAAAACAGCCTTGTTTGCAGGATGATGCAGAGGTGGAATGGACAGATTGAGCTTTTCCCATTCCTCCACCTGAATCCAGACACGGCAACTTGGGGCTCTGCAGTAATCGCCCTGTTACCCCAGTAATGCCTGGCCTGGGAATGCTGGGCGTGAGGCAGGCGAAGGGCACCCAGTGGCAAGTTTCATGGTAAATACCATTTTAATTTAAAAAAAAAAATGTGGGACACCAGAGGCTGCCCCTTGTGGTGTGAATGTGCTTGGGTTTGGTGAATAGGGGGGTCCCTGTCCAGAGACAGTGATACCACTGCTCAGGGAAGTAACAGTAGAAGTGGTGCTGTAGAAACAAGGGAGAAGAAATCTATGGATCTTTCATCATTTTGGGGGGAGTTTCCTTAGTAGTTTTGAAAAATTTGATAAGTCTTCAGCCAACTGTGCTGGAAGCACCCTCTCTATGAGGATGTGTTAGGGCTGTCCTGCATGTCACATCACACCACTGGCCAGTTTGCTGGCCAGGGGGTCTGGGGTGCTGGTGGGTGAGGGAATGGGGACAGTCAGAGGAGCTGGGGCCAGAGCAGTGCTCAGGGGTGAGTGTTTGGCCACCGTGTGTCCTGGGAGGGAGCCTTTGCCTTTCCCACTGTGCTCTTGTTGGGTCCTTTGCACTCCTCCATCCTAGCTGGAGCCCATTCAGTGGATGTTGCTGCCTTCCTCTCCTTGCATTCCTGGGGAGTCAGAACCTCTTGGATGAATGCAGCTGCTGCAGGGCTGGAGCCTAGCCAAGTCTAGGGGGAAATTGGAGAAAATTTCCATCCTTCTATCCTTTGCTGGGTACCACAGGGCAGATTCTGGGGCTGTCATCTCCCTTGTGGCCACTGCTGTGGTAAGTCCCTTGGGCTGCCCAGGGACAAGCATCCCTTCTGGAATGCATTCATTCATCTGTGTCCCAGGCAGGATACTGGGAGAATGGGCTTCTTAATGTCTGCAGAGAAGCTGAAGTGAAGTATGTGGCCCCCTTCCAAAACCTTTACGAGGCAGCAGGAGTGAGCAGGGTGGTAGGTAGCCGTCGTCGTCACAGCCAAGTAAGGAGCTCATCTCGTACAGCTCCCACCATATAAACAGCAGCTTCTCTCTGACTGCTGGGCCAGCCAAGAGGAGTTACTCAGCTCCAAGTGCACATTCTGCTGCTCCATACGCTCAACCAGACCATCAGAAGCTTCACTTTCTTCTTTGTAGTAAGAGGTCCTTAACTCCCTGAGGTCTGTTTTTAAAAAACAAAACAACAACCACCCTTTTTTATTCTGGAGCTTGGCTTGGAGCATCCAGAGCTGCTTCTGGCAAGTCTGGCCCCAGCCAAGCCCCAGGGTTGTGCTGGGCTGGGTGAGCCTGTGGGATGTTTGGCATCATTGCTCATTTGCTGCAAACCTCTAATTTGGGAGCATCAGGGTTGGGAGTTGTGTCTCCTCTCAGCTCTGGAGCAGACGGGACTGGTGCCCTTCCTGAGCCAGACGTGTCCTGGGGCTGCCGGTATGGCTGCATTTCCTTCCCTTTTATTTTTTTTTTAGTCTGAAGTTCCTCTCTAAGGAGTTGCTTCGGAGTTACTGATGCCAAAAGCAGCTGGCAGGGAGGTAGAGCTGTGATGTCCTTTCTGCAGGCTGGGAATGCTCTTGTGTCCTGTGACCGCTGGCAGCAGGGATGCTCTAGCACTGCTGTTGGGACACAGCGATGCTTTTATCACTGTTTCCCATTCCCAGCCCACAGAAGGATGTACAGGCTCCTTCCTTGGGCCAAAAATTTATGTTCTTCATGGCAATGGCTTTGCTTTTTGCTCTTGTCCACACCAAGACCATAAGGATGGCATCAGCCATGCCTGGACCAGCCTGGAGCTGGGCTTTGCTGGGAACTTCTCTCCAGGAAGGGGGTTTTCCTCTAGAGGATTAATTTGTCCAGTAATAAGAAATTCAAGACGGAGTTGGGGCTTTTCTGTGACCTTGCTGTATCCTTCAGCAGAGCTGGCTGGGCCTGGTCAGGGGTGCAGTCCTGGGGTCCTGCCCTCCCAAATGTCACTGGAAGGTGAATCGTCAGGCTGGTCTCCCACCATTCCAGCAGTTCCCTCTCCTCCTCAGGGCTGTGCAAGCTGGGCCCAGCTGAGTCTCTGTCAGGTGAAACTTTCCTGTGTTCCATTAGCAACGATTTTTGGTTCTTCATAGAGTCCCAAAATGACTTGGGTTGGAAGGGTCCTTAAAGACCATCTCCTTCCACCTCCTGCCATAGGCAGGGACACCTTCCACTATCCCAGATTGTTCCAAGCGCCATCCAACCTTGGACACTGCCAGGGATAGGACAGCCACAGATTCTCTGGGCAACCTGTGCCAGGGCCACCCCACCCTCATGGGGAAGAATTTCTTCCCAATATGCCATCTAACCCTGCCCTTCTCCAGCTTAAGACCACTGTCCTGTCACTCCAGGTCCTTGTCCAAAGTCCCTCTCCAGCTCTCTTGGAGCCCCTTTAGGCACTGGAAGGGGCTCTGAGGTTTCTCTGGAGCCTTCTCTTCTCCAGGCTGAATATCCCCAGCTCTCCCAGCCTGTCTGCATCTTTTTTGTCATCTTTTTCTGGTTTTTTTATTATTCCAGGGGAATTTTTCTTCTCTGTTGCTGATCTTTCCCCCACAGTTGGTGCATCCCCACCATGTTTATCGTGAAAAAGTTCCCACTTCCCACAGTTTTTCACCCATCAGTGCCATGTGGGTTTTGGAGCCACTGCTCACCCTTGGGCTGCAAAAATGGGCTAAAAAGATGGCAGTTTGGAGTAGGTGGCTTGGGGCTGCTGTGCCCTGTTTGTTGATGGGTGAGACACATGACATGAGGTTCAGGCTGAACAGGGGTTCCTTTCTTCACCGTGTGAGTGAAAGGTGGGTTTCTTGCTGCAGGACATTACAGGTAAAATTTTTTCCTGGGCTCCCAAATCCAAATGAAGGTGTTAGTTAGCACGGGAGGCTGCAGCCCCTGAGGGAGCTCATGAGTCTCAGAGCGCCAATGGAGCCCTGTTGCCTGGCATGGCTGGGGCACCTTGTGGGTTTCAAGGCTTTGCTGCCTTTACCCCGGGGGTGGTTTGGAGCAAACCATATCCACGGTGTCTCTGCACCACAGGAACCTCCGAGAGGGATTGTCCCTGTGGCTCCAGGTGTGCTCAGCCTCCTGCACAAGCAACTTGGAGCTGTGTTTTTTAGGACATCCCACATAAAGGGGAGCCTTGAGTGAGAACAAGGGCAGGGAGCACCTTTGCCAGGGAGGTTGCAGGACAGGGCTGAGTTCTAGAGGTTCACAAGGGGCTGTGGCATCACACGGTGCCATGATCATCCTCACAGAGGAGCCAAAGAGGTGGCTGGGGCTGGCAGGGATGTGGTAACATCACAGCTCTGACATGTTGGGGACATCATTTGCTTTCAGTTGTAATTGCAGCCAGAGCCCTGGAGCTGCTCCAGTCCAGGATAACTGGGACCAGGGTCCAGCTGTAGCTTCAGTCCTTTGTAGAATTTGCTTCCTGCATTTGTTGCTGGTGATGGGAGGGTGACAAATGCATTGGAGCAGGGATACTCTGGGTGTCCTGTTGTGGGTGGCTGAGCTGGGATGTGCTTGGAGCTGGGTGGTGCCAAGGATGCCCATCCATGTTGTGCTGCAGGGCTTTCTCTGTCTATCGTCCCTGTGGCCTTTCATCCGGTGCTGCCCACAGTCCCCAAAATTGCCGGTTGTGAAGCTTTCCATATTTGCTTGGGGATGGTAAAGCTGTTGTGGGAAGGGTTGAGCCGAGTTCCTTCAATTCAGGCTTCCTGCTGGCCAAGAACTTGCTTTTTTAAGAAGAAGAACCTGGAGCCAGCACAGGGTGTAAAACTCCCTTGAGGGCTGCCCCAAAGGATGGCAGCTTCTCCATCCCTGCAGTGTTCAGCCACCAGTGCCCAGGCCGGTTTCTCCCACTGTGCTGGGGCATGAGCATCCCAGTATGTCCCACATGGGAGAGGAGAGTGTTTCTGCAGGCAGAGCCAGTGTCCTTTCTGCTTCCAGTCCCAGCTCCCCCTATCCCCACCATCACACTGCCTTGTAGCTTTCCATGGTCCCACCAGTACACTGAAGGCAGCATCCCAGTGGCTGCATGGCTGGGACGACGACACCATCCTTGATGGAAGTGTGTGGAATTTTGCTTTGCTTTCACAAGTCCTCAGAGGAGGAGGAAGAGCAGGATGTGATGGATCAGAGCTGCTCTGAGCTAGCCCTGCTCAAAAGAGGGAGGATGCAGGAGGGAGAGACAGAGCATGCCAATCCCAGCCCTGCTTTGATTTTGGTGATTCCAGGCAGAGCATCCAGCATGATTGGGTTTTCCAGTGCTCTTTGTCCTGTGCCAGAGGGCAGCTCCTCTTCAGGAAGGATCTACTGGTTTTGCCATGCATGGGTTTCCATAATTGGAGGGCAATTGGAAAGCTCTGCCTGTGTGATTTCAAGTCCACAGGTGGGTACCAAAACCTGAGGAACATCTTTAAAAGGAGTCAGCTGTAGCTGTGCCATGGCTACTGAAGGCAGTGCAGGAAAGCGGGCCCTGGAAGGGACGGGGACATGCCCAGTCCCTTTGGGATACTCCTCTGGAGCCGCCTCGTGCAAGGATTGGGTTTGCTCTGTGGAATACCAGCTCGGGAAAAGGGATTCATTAATCCAAACTTGCCTCCTCCCACCCAGCTCCACATCTATCCTGGGTTCAGGAATGCTGAATGCTCCTTTCAGTGCCCAGGAGCCTATCCAAGCACCCCTGCCAATGTCATGGACACCATGGACCCAGGCAACCCCAAATTCCATAGAAATAAGGCAAAGAAAGGTGTCTTTTTGGTGAAACACAACTTTGCTGCCTTGTTTTGAGCTCATGCGGGTCATCTCCCTGGCTCCTCCCCAGCAGTGCACAGGAAGTGGTTTTGCAGGGAGAAGCTGGAAGAGCTGGGGGAGTGCCAGGGCTGAGCTGGTGCTGGAGCTTTCCCATTCCTCCACGACCCAAGCAGACGCTGGGGTTGCACACTGCATGGCCTCTCCTGACTTCTTTGAGCAAAGGGGTTGATCTGCTTGCAGCATGTAGGGGCTGCCCAAATCCTGTAGCCTATAATTTCCTACCTCCATCTCTTCTCTTTTTAGAGTAAAATGGTATTTTGTGCTTCTCTGGCCCGGAGCCTGCCCACTCTAGTCTGGATGGCTTCCTCGAACACAGTGCCACTGCAGGGCCACTGGTGAGTGTGGCCCTTGCATGGTGCTGCCAGCTCCAATGTGGCACTGAGCACCCTGACACAGATTCCTGAGCTACTCCAGGGCTTTTCCAACCTAATACTAATTTTTTCTCCCAAGGCAGGGCTCACAGGTAACAGAGGAGGGTGTCCTGTTGCTGATGCTCCCTGCGGTGACGCTCATGGTAGAGCAGCTTTTTCTGTTCTAAGGAGCAAAGCACTGGCATTTGGCTCCTTACAGAGGAGCCACTGTGGCATCAGGCTGTGCCACACGGAAGCCTCATCCTGCTCCAGTGGGTCATAGCACTGATGCTACATCACCCAAAACTGCTTAAAGACCCCCGTGTCCCTGATGCTGGAGTTGCTGTACTGCGCTCACTGTAGGTGGGAAGGGGAGGGAGATGGGCTGGGTATGGCATGGGTGGTGCTGGCATGGGGAGAAGGTGTTTGGTGGGGGATGAGCTGGTCTCCCACTGTCCAGGTCGGGATCAGGCCAGTTCCAGCTGGAGAAACACCAGCACCAGCTTAAGGAACCTGAGCTTCAGCTAGCCAGAATCAGCCCTGTCTGGATTTTTGCTTATTTTCTCACTTACCATGATTTTTAAAATATTTTCAGTGAAATTAAATGTTTCCCTTAAATTAAATAAAGCCCTGAAAACAAGCTTCATTTTTGTTTGTTTAACATCATCACTGATGTCATATGGGCTGCGGAAGGGGCCTCTGACATAATCTCTGTCCTGGAGCTGGGTCGAGGCTGGAACTTCCAAAAGAAATGGGGATGTCTGTCTTCCTCCATTTCTCTTTCCCTTTCACACACGGGGCAGGGAAGTTCTGTGAGCCAAGATCTTTGTTGCTTGAATGTGCTGAAGCTGCCTGTAACAACAGACCTGGGGCAGGGTGAGGTTGCGGGGAAATAGGAAATTAAAACCTTTTCAGCCCAAAGAATACATACAATGGCAAAAAACCAAAGCAAACCAAAGCTAAATATAGTGGGGCCCATGAGTTCGCTTGGACTTCTGGTGAAAGTGGTGGGAAAAAATGGGATGTTTTACAACAAAAAAAAAGAACAACAAAAGTGGTTGTGTTGATGTAGTGCTTTGGGAAGCTTCTTGCTGGGTTGCTGGGGCAAGAAGAGGCAGTGAGAAGCCCTGAGGTGGCTTTTTAGCTTAGAAACATTCATTTGAAGAAATAAAGTGTCTTTTAAACATGACACATGAGCTGGAGCAGCACGTCCCAGCATAATGTCTGGGATTTACTGGTTTATACAGGTTTTGGGATAGAGTCACATGGTGGGGTGGCCCCCAGTCATGCTGGGGGTCAGGGAATTTCCTTGGGGATGCATGGTTGGCCCATGGCAGCAGGCAGGACTGTGGGAGGTGTGTGGAGTTGGGGTTGAGCTCGGCCTGTCTTCCCTTGTCAGCTGCACTTCTATCTGCTGGCAGTGATTCCCCTCACTTGGCTTCCGCCTCCCAGTGCCTGGGCTGGGACTCCAAAGGGTCCTGACGTATTTGCTGGGGCTGGGGCTGTGCAGGCATTCACACAGGCGGCACCTTCCCCAGCAGTTCCTGTTTGCTCTACAGTTTTTAACAGGTCCCCAAACACACATAGCAGTAACGGATGCGCTATTTCCCTGCTCTGTTTTTCTCTGCCCGGAGCAGATGGCTGGTGGCAAAGCCATTGGCTTCTCCAGCACTGGCATCATTGCAATGCCTGGGAATGCTGCGGCCAAGCACTGCCCATGGGAACTCAGTTTTGGACGGCTCTAATGATGTGGTTAGAGTGGGCGAGCACTTTGCTCTGGCTCCGATGCCCAACAGCCAGCTTTGGTGATGCCACACTGGATACAGACACCCACCAGTGTCGCTCTGCCCAGAGCCCACCACTGGGGATGGGCACTGGGGCAAACCCTGAGTCAATGCTGAAGGGAAGTGGTGGTTCCCAGCATCCTGGGTGCTGTGCCCAGGGATGCATCCCAAAACTTGCTTTGCACAGAGCCAGGATGTTGTTAGAGCTGAGGGCCATGCATGGCACATACTGAATCCCCAGCGATGCTTTCACCTTTTTCCATTTGTTCTCTCCCCAGACTCCAAAGTCTTTCTCATCTACAACACGGGTGCGCAGGGCTGCCTGGAGACCAAGGACTCGTTGGTGCGACTGGCCAAGGGCTGCAATGCCAGTGCCCCAGCTCAGCAGTGGAAATGGGTCTCCCGAAATCGCCTCTTCAATGTAGGGGCCATGCAGTGCCTGGGGGTGTCATGGCATGGGGCCAATGCCACGGCAGGGCTGCACCTCTTGGCCACCTACGAGTGCGACCACGAGTCAGTCAACATGCGCTGGAGCTGCCGTGGGCTCGGGGAGCAGCTGTCACAGCATCTAGGCGCCCGCCTGGGAAATTCCTCCCTGGACAGGGGGGACCAGGCACATGGCTCACAGTGGAGGACGTATGGCACCGAGGAGGATCTGTGCTCCATGCCCTACTCTGGTAACACCTCCTTGGGCATTATCCTGTTACCCTGGTTATCCTGTAACCCAAACCATCCCCAAAACATGAGCTGAAGCTGTGGTGGTGCAGCAATTGGGTCCTGCCTGGGAAGCTCAGTCCCATCTTGCTGGGGCTACAGAACCAGGCAGGATCAGGATGATGCGGCGTGGGCAGCCTCTGGGCACCCCATAACCCCCCCACACTGGGCAAAACCACACCCCTCACCCCAGATCTCCCTCCAGCCTCCATAGACACAGCCTCAAGCAAGGGCTCCTCTTTTCCCTCAGAGATTTACACCATCCAGGGCAACTCCCATGGGAAGCCCTGCACCATCCCCTTCAAGTACGACAACCAGTGGTTTCACGAGTGCACCAGCACGGGGCGGGAGGATGGGCACCTCTGGTGTGCCACCACCCAGGACTATGGCAAGGACGAGCGGTGGGGCTTCTGCCCCATAAAGAGTAAGTAGAGGGGACACATCCCATGGGGAAAAGCAAAAACCCCATGCCAATCCCTCTTGGGGACTTCTGGGCTTCTCCTCTCCCCCTGTGAGCAGTCTGCAGTACCAGAGCAGCAAGTTGTTGGGGTTTACTGGGTTATTGGGGTTTTTTTTTGTGTCTGTTGGGTGCTCACCCTGCTCTTCCCCGTAGGCAATGACTGTGAGACCTTTTGGGACAAGGATCACCTCACCAACAGCTGCTACCAGTTCAACTTCCAGTCAACGCTGTCGTGGCGGGAGGCCTGGAATAGCTGTGAGCAGCAAGGGGCCAACTTGCTGAGCATCACAGAGATCCATGAGCAGACCTACATCAATGGTGAGATTCTGGCAGCCTGGCTGTGCACTTCTCATCTGGAGCAGAGCTGGTGGCACTGTGGGCATTGCCACTGCCAGTTTGCTCTGCCTGCCCCAGGTTTTGGGGGGGGGTGACAAGCTGCAGACTGAGCTGGGCTTGAGGGACTGATTCTGCCCCTCCAGGGCTGCTGACTGGGTACAGCTCCACGCTCTGGATTGGACTGAATGACCTGGACATCAATGGAGGCTGGCAGTGGTCGGACAACTCACCCCTCAAGTACCTCAACTGGGAGAGTGGTGAGACAGGGGAGGTTGTGGTGGGGATGGGGCCTGAGGAACACCCTGTGACCGCCAGAGATGGCCCCATGGCAAGGGAGGTGGCTCAGGCTGCTGCAGGGTATCCCCTTGCTGCATGGGGACAGAGAGCCCCAGATGCCTGTGTAACAGCCTGGGACATCTGTGGAGCGGGAGTGGGGACGCAGGGTGGTGAGGGGGAATTGGCCCTCTGCAAACACTCATTGACCCTGTCAATAACCTGGGATGACATTCCTTGTTTGGCGGGTTGCTGCATCCCTGCTTAGTGCTGGAGTGTGGCTGAGGAGTGGTCCCCAGCTGAAGACACCCATCCCTAACCCTGGGGTGCTCAGAGGGAAGAGGGCCCTTTGGTCATTCCCCCAAAGGCACTTGGGGGAATACAGTGATACCCTCAGAGGAGGTTTGATGACAGGTGGGAGCAGTTCAGGTCTGGTACTTTGACCCCCTGACTGCTATCAACATTTCCAGGTAAAACAGTGACCCTTTGGGTTCTTGTGCATTGAGGCACTATAAATAATCCTGGGCATGTTGGGGTCACATCTTCATCGTGGAAAATAACAAAATAAAATGGGTTTTACTGGTGTTGAAGCAGGAAGAGCTGCCTTGGTGGCTTTGTCCTGGCTCCTCAGTAGCCTGTCCCCTCCTCATCCCACTCTCCAGACCAGCCCGACAACCCCAGCGAGGAGAACTGCGGGGTGATCCGCACTGAGTCATCCGGGGGATGGCAGAACCGTGACTGTGGCATCGCCCTCCCCTACGTCTGCAAGAAGAAGCCCAACGCCACGGCTGACCCTTTCCTGACAGGTGAGCAGGGGATGACCAGTAACAGGAATGGGCAGCTCTGTATCCCATCGGGATGTGCTCCCACCCCAGCATGGTCAGGGGATGCTGCCCATATAGGTGCGCATGGTGTCCCCAGCTTGCTGGTGTCCTAGGTGTGCGGAGCAGGACCTGAGCTCCCTAGATTTGGGAAAAGTCATCCCCAAGGAACATTTCCAAGAAGTGCTTGGTGCCACTCCAGGTTGAGTTGTAAGGGAGGGATGGAGAGCAGCAGGTCCCTGTGGTCCCCAGGGGAGGGGATGCTCTCTGCTCTGCTCTGCCCTCACTCCTCTGCAGACACAAGGGATTTTGTTTTGCCCCTGGAGTTCTGAAGCTGCCATTCCCACACCTTGCACTGCCTGTTATATTTTGGCCGTGTTTCCCACTGTGCCTTTGGCTTGGTCTGCTGAGCACCTGCAGGACTGTGGTCCGTTCCCTGCCAAGGAGAGGGCTGGAGAGCTGGGCAGGAGCCCTCAAGCTGCCTTGTGTCCTGCCAGACTCATGGTCCGAGGTGAAGGTGGACTGCGAGCCCAGCTGGCAGCCCTTCCAGTCCAACTGCTACCGGCTGGTAGGAGAGAAGAAGAGCTGGCAGGAGGCAAAGAAGACCTGCCTGCGGAGTGGGGGTGACCTGGTCAGCATCCACACTCTCTCTGAGCTGGAATTTGTCACCAAGGAGATCAAGCAAGGTAAGGAGGACCTTGCTGTGCTAGCAGCCCCTTTCCTGTCTTACGGGGTCCATGGAAAAGTCCCTGGATGTGCTGGAGGCTGCCGAGTTGACTTTGTGGCTGTGCAGGGAGCAGAAGTCCCAGGCTGAGAGGTGATGTGCTCCTTGGAGGAACCCATAATCTGGGTGCATCCTCCATCTAGCAAATGTAAAAGCTGTTCCCGGAGCCTGCAGTGCTGAGTCAAGACTACACAGCTGCAGCTGGGAATGGTGCTAGTCCCAGCTGGTTAATGTAGGAAAAGATGGGAAAACAATTCCTGATGGACTTGCTGGAGGAGGCCAGTGAGGAACCACAGGAGAGTGTAGAAAGGAGAGGAAATACTGCTGCCCCCAGGCTGGGAGCAGACTGGGATGTGCTGGAAGGGAGTGGTTGAAAACTAGTGGCTCACTGTACTGGAGCCTGCAGATCTGGACTTCTACTCCCATACTGCTAGCCCCTGTCTGAAAGCTGCAGGCAAATGTCCCTGTGTTTCCCACTCTGGGGGTCCATCCTTGCAGGCAGAGCTGCCCAACCCTGCCCTGCCCTCTCCTGCCCACTGGCACGGGGGGTTCAGAGCTGAGCCCTGAGTGGGTTTCAGCAGGTGCTGTGCAGAGACCGGTCCCATCACAGGGGCTGAGGTTACCAGGGGATTCTGCACAGGGTCAGCCGGGAGGAGGGAATTTCACTCCCTCCCTTCCTGTCCTGGCAGATGTGGAGGAGCTCTGGATTGGCCTAAATGACCTCAAGCTGCAGATGAACTTTGAGTGGTCAGATGGGACGCCTGTGAGGTTCACGTACTGGCACCCCTTTGAGCCCAACAACTTCCGTGACAGCCTGGAGGACTGTGTGACCATCTGGGGACCGGTGAGAACCTGGAGGGGATGGGGAGGGGATCCTGCACCTCTGCAGGGAGCACCGCAGCATCCTCATTGCTGAGGAAGGCATTCCTCAGGGAGTGTCTCCAGCTGGGTTCAACCAAGCTCATCCGAGCCGTTGGGATGGGATGGATCCATCTCATCATCCTTGGGGATTTCATGTAGGGAACGAAAGTCTTTGGACCCAAGGTAGGGGTGAAGGGGCTGGGACATCCCCCAGGCTGTAAGACGGGCTCACGGCCATTCCTCTTCCCACCCTGCAGGAAGGGAGGTGGAACGACAGCCCCTGCAACCAGACCCTGCCATCCATCTGCAAAAAGCCCGGTCGGGTGAGCCAGGAGAAGGAGGACAATGACCATGGGTGCCGAAAGGTGAGGGTCACCTGGGGTGGCAGAGCCTCTGGCTGCTCCACAGCTCTGCCTGGTGCTTGAGGCTTCAGGGGACCTTTCCCCAAAACCATTTTGGGGAGCCCCGATGAACAGCACCCAGAGCAGCTGGTCTGTGCCTGAGAGCTGCTGAGCTGGAGCACTCTGGAGCTGCCGTGGTAGAGGAGTCCATGGGAAGAAATCGGGACACAACGCACATGTGTCTGTGCACATTGTCCAAGACCCTCCTCATCAGGCGGCCTTGGCTGCTAGCAGGGATGTTCTTTTTTTTCCCCTTGCCTCTCTTTGTGCCAAAACACAGGAGCATGTGGGAGCGTGGCAGGATGGAAGTGGCTGCCAGCTCTGTGCCTTGACACGATGGCAGGTTGCCTCCTCTGGGCAGGGCATGGGCATTTTTGGGACACCAAACCAGCAGATTCTCACTCAGCTCGTGCTCTGCCTCAGTTTCCCCAGCTGTCGCATGGGGCTGAAGCTGCCCCATTCCCACGCTTGCTGGGAAGTGGCTTTTGTGGTTCTCTGCAAAACCTCCGAGCACTGAGTGTGGCAGCACTGTGGCTCTTGAACCTCTCCCAGCCTTTCAGAGCTCCATTTGAGCCCTGACGAGCAAGCAGCTGCTCCAGGCCAACTCCCAGAGGTGCTGCCCGGCTCCTCCCATGTCCTTGCCCCATTTCCAGCAGCTGCTTGGCTCTCCCAGAGCTGAGGGGAGCACAGCAGCCATGCAGGAGAGCCATGCAGGAGAGCCGTGCAGGAGAGCCGTGCAGGAGAGCTGCCATGCAGAGCCAGATTTGAGGGCTGCCAGATGTAGCTGGAGGAGCCCCAGTGTTAGCAGGTGCTGGGGATGAGACACTCAGTGGCAAAGTTCTCCTACCATGCATCTGTGTATCCCTAAAGCAGTCCTGAGGACCCCCTATGCAGATTTAACTCCCTCCTGGCTCTCCAGCCAGTCTTATCCTGGCCCTGGGTGCCCAACAGAGATGTACTGGGAAACAAACTGCGAGGGACGAATGAAACAGTGAACCAAGGCAAGGGACAAATGAACCAAGAACCGTCCTTCGTCTACTTGCTCATTCTCAATGAGAACTTTTGCCACCCAGAGGCAGAAGCTGGTGGAGAGGAGGCGCATCTTGCTCAGGGGTTTGGTCCTATCCACTCCAGCCGCTCCACTGTTTTTTTATGGTGGCATTGCTGCCTTTTCCCCCCTTTAAAAATCTTCATTTCAGGAACAGCCTTAAAGGAAGCAATTAAGAATAGAGGTTTGGGCAATGGGAAAGGCAGAGCAGGAGAGGGATGTGGGGGCACACTGTGATTGGGAGCTGGAGGCAACAGTTGGGCTTGGGGATTGTGTCCTGGCCCTCTTTCAGATCACAGGGACTTGCTGTGGTGCTCAGTGTGTGGGAGTGCATCCTCGGCGTGTTAGGGGTGCTGAGGCCGGGGCTGGCTGGGGACCCATCTGGGGACATTGCACTGTCCCAGAACAGGCCCCTTTCTTGGTTGCTCAGATGCATCCATGCTGCTCCAGAGGGACCCAACTGGTGGGTCTGTACCTAGATTTGCCAGCTTCGGAGGAAGGCTGTAGGAGCAGGAACTTGGGGGAAAAACTGGGATTTGTGGTTGTTTTCATTTCCCCAGGCTGCTGTCCTGCTTCCTTCCCTACTGTGCTGATGACACTGCATATGGCATGTGCCCCCACTGTCTTTCCAATGCTCAAGGGACTCAGGAGTAGAACCCTAATGATGTTTCCCCTTCGAGGGGGTCCCTGAGCCTGGGGCCACCCTTGTGAAGGATGTGTGTCCCCTCTTGCAGATGAGCCGTGGTGTCCCTCCCCACTCTGCCACCACTGCTGCCAGCCCCAGGGCCACCCCACTGCCTGCTCTGGCAGAAAACAGGCACTATTGTGTGTCCAACCCCGGAGAGACTCCAACATCAATAAGGCGGGGGATTAAAGCTGGCTGCGGTGATACTCGCTTTGGACTCAGCCCTGCGGCGTAAAGAGGAGGATTGTGTTCCCCTCCCTGCACCCCAGCCGGGGCCGGACGCTGGCAGGGAGAGCTGTTTCCCCAGCTTTGAAGCTGTCTGGGTGTTTGTTTTCCCTGTAGCCATGTCCTCTGGGACCAGGGGCCTGTTAGAACTCAAAGCTGAGTGGGGTCAAGCTGGGGCAGCTGGGGGCAGGAGACCTCCCAGGAGAAGGCAGAGGCAGTGGTGGGGAACGTGGGATGTTGCTCACGTGCCCTGGGATCGCTCCCATCCTTCTGGGGAGGTCCAGGTGGGTGGTGGTGGATGTTCCTGTCACCTGTCCCCAGGGCTGGAAGTGGCACAGCCCATCCTGCTATTGGCTGGGCGAGGACCGTGTCCCCTACAGCGACGCCCGCAAGACGTGCTCCGACTACAGCTCCACACTGGTTACCATCACCAACAGGTCAGTGCCATGCCAGTGGTGGTGGGTTTACCCCAAAACGAGCCCTCCAAGGTGGGGAGTGACTTCCAAGGGCTGCAGCATCATGGGCAGCTTGGTGTCTCAGCTCACTGCATTGCCCACTCTCGCTGTCCCTCCAGGTTTGAGCAGGCATACGTGAGCAGCCTCATCTACGGCTGGGATGGGGAGTATTTTTGGACAGCTCTGCAGGACATCAATGAGACAGGTGCATTCCGCTGGCTGAGCGGTGATGAGGTGATGTACACTCACTGGAACCGCAACCAGCCCGGTAAGGGATGGGGGTGGGATGGGGACTCCCCTTTTGTGTAGGGCAGGGCTGGCACTGCCCCCCAGCATGGTCGAACCCTAAGGCTGGCATCTTCCCTGCTCTTGTGAGTGCTCCAGGTTACAACAAGGGTGGCTGTGTGGCCCTGGCCACCGGCAGCTCCATGGGGCTGTGGGAGGTGAAGAACTGCAGCACCTTCAAGGCCAAGTACATCTGTCGGCAGAACCTGGGCACCCCAGTCAATCCTGAACTGCCCGGTCCTTTCCCCACGCCCAGCCTCACTGCCACCTGCCCACCAGGATGGAGCTCCGACCCCAAACTCCGTCACTGCTACAAGGTGAAGGGGGGTTGGACAGGTCGGTGTGGGGATGCACGTGTTCCCAGTGCAGGGGGTGGAAGGGGCACATTTTGGTGCTTGCAAGAGGCACCCGACAATCCAGCCCCCCTGGCTGGGGCTGGATGGCAGCACTGTGCCTTGGGATGTGGCTGTCTGCAGGTGGGAACAGTGCTCTGCTCCTGTTCTGCTGCTGAGCCCCCCATGCTGCGGGTTCGTCCTTTCCCAGGTGTTCAACTTCGAAAAGCTGCAAGAGAAGAAGATGTGGATTGCTGCGCAGGAATTCTGCCGGGAGCTGGGGGCCCAGCTACTCAGCATAGGCAGCTACGAGGAGGAGCATTTTGTTGCCAACACCCTGAACAAGATTTTTGGGTGAGAAGCTGGCAGCATCAGTGTGTGTCCCACTGCCAGAGTGTGCTTGCCATGAGCCCACAGCCCTCTTAGTGCTCTGGCACATGTGGATGGATGGATGGATGGATGGATGGATGGATGGATGGATGGATCTCTCTGAGCACAGACTGGTGTACAGAAGGTGCATCAGTTGGTGTGGCTGATGTGGGAGATGTGCAGGAAGTTCAGTGTAATTTGGGGATAGAGCTTGTGTTTAAAGCAGCTCCAGCCCTGAGACAATATGCCTGTTATCCCAGTTCCTGCCTTCAGGTGTTGGGGATGGCAGGCTTTGGAAACAAATAGAAAAAACCCTGATTATAAATATATATTTGTATATAAATATGAATTCCCCTGATTTGAAGGGGGTTGTGTACTCACCTGTCTCTCTGGGTCCCCACAGGGAGTCGGAGCCGGAGCTTCATGAGCAGCACTGGTTCTGGATTGGCCTGAACCGGCGGGACCCTGCTGGGGACCGGAGCTGGAGGTGGAGCGATGGGCTGGGGGTGAGTCCAGGGGGCATTTGGGTTGTAGGAGGGACAAATCTGGTGCTGGTGGAAATGCCCAACACTGCCCATCTCTCTCAACCCCCAGTTTTTCTACCACAACTTTGACCGCAGTAACTATGATGATGATGACATCCGGAGCTGCGCGGTGCTGGATCTGGCCTCCCTGCAGTGGATGCCAATGCAGTGCGAAGCCCAGCTGGACTGGATCTGCAAACTGCCCAAAGGTACTGGCAAAGGGGTCCCCAAACCCATCAGCTGTGACTGACCTGGAGGAGCACGGGCTGTGGGGTGGTGGAATCCTTGGGAGGAGGGAGGTTGATTCCCAATTCAGGGACTGGGAGAGGTGTTGTCCCTTCTGGGGGAATTCAGGAGGGGCATCCTGCCATTGTAGCATACGGATGGTTTGCCGAGAAGTGTCCATGAAAGCATCCCAGCCTGCACCCTACTGACAGCTTCTCCTTGCCCTTTTTCCAGGTGCTGATGTGAAGGAGCCAGAGATCACGACCCAAGGTGCGTTGGCCACAGCCTTTTGTCACAGTCACAGAATATTCTGAGTTGGACAGGACCCACAAGGACCATTGAGTCCAGCTCCTGGCCCTGCACCCCAACAATCCTACCCTGCGCTTGAGAGTGTTGTCCAAATGCTCCTTGAGCTCTGGCAGCCTTGGACCTGTAGTTACTGCCCTGGGGAGCCTGTTCGGTGCCTGACCACCCTCTGGGGGAAGAACATTTTCCTCATATCTAACCTTAACCTCTCCTGACTCAACTTCAGGTTGTGCATAGACCTCCTGATGTTCTCAATGGGTGTCTGCCGCAATGTTATCCAGAGAAGAGGATGGATCCTGGGCAGGGTTGTGGGAGGGAGGAGAACCCAGGCATCCTGCTGCCACTCCGCTGCAGGAGAGGGACAAAAGCAAAGCAGCCCAACAGGCAGGGACCAAGCATCAGGGTGACCATGGCAGGAGTGTCACAGCCTCGGCATGACACCGGTCCCTGCCTGCAGGCAGCAAAGAGTGGGTGAAGTACCAGGAGGCCGAGTACAAGTTCTTCGAGCACCACTCAACATGGCTGCAGGCGCAGCGCATCTGCAGCTGGTTCCAGGCCGAGCTGACATCAGTGCACAGCGAGGCTGAGCTGCGCTTCCTGGGCCAGAACCTGAAGAAGGTACCAAGGGGACAGGAACTTCCCAGGGCACCAGTGGGCTCTGCTGCCTTGTGGGCTGCTCTTCCTTTCCTTCTTTCACCCTTTCCTGGAGGGACAGTATTTGGGGGTGCTGGGCTTTGCTGGGGTCATGATGGGCTGGTGTGGTGGCTGGTCTTGATGCCTGGGGATGGGTTTGGGGTTCAGCAAAGTGATGCTTTTTGCCTTGCTTTTCCAAGCTGGGGAAGGGTGTCTGATCCCCATGGCAGCCTCACTTACCCCCAAAGATCCCCCAGTCCCTGAATGGTACTGATACATCCTTTCTGGGCTTGCAGTTCTCCAGGGGCCAGGAGCAGCACTGGTGGATTGGGCTGCACACCTATGAGAATGACGGGAGGTTCAAGTAAGTCACAGACAGCCACCATGTCCCTCGATGTCCCCACACTACCGTCCCCATTACATCCCCACACCACTATGTCCCTGCATGTCCTTACACCACCATCCCCACCTCTCAGAGTGCTGTGACTCAGCAACTGCATCTCAGGGGTCCCATTCTGGACCGCTGGGCTGGAGGTTTCTCGCCCAAGAGGGCAGTGGCGGGACACGCTCCCCTTTAGGGCATTTCAAGTGGTCCCATTCACCAAGTCACTGCTCAGCCTCATGCTCCTCCTGATACTGTTCCAGGTGGTCTGATGGGTCCCTCCTGAATTTTGTCTTTTGGGCGCCGGGCAAGCCACGGCCCATCAGCAAGGACAGGAAGTGTGTGTACATGACAGCCAGCCGAGGTGAGGGCAGGGCAGGGCAAGGCTCTGCAAGAGAGCTGAGGGGCTGGGGCACCAGTGCTGGTGCAGAGGGGCATCATGCCCAGCCTGTCCGTCCCCGCAGAGGACTGGGGGGACCAGAAGTGCATGACGGCACTGCCTTACATCTGCAAGCGGAGCAATGGGACGGCTGTGAAGACTTCCCTCCCTCCAGTACCTGCTGCCACAAGTGGGGGCTGTCCTGAAGGCTGGCTGCCCTTCCTCAGCAAGGTACTGGTGGAGGGAGAGTGGACAGCAGGATGGGAGACGGGACAGCAGGATGGGAAAGGGGATGGCAGGATGGAGAGGTGATACCTGCTTCCTGGTCTTCCACCAGCCCTGTGGAGGCACAGAGGGGATGGCTGCAAAATGGCAGGACGGATGCCTGCACGTGTTTTGTGGGGAATGCTGGGGTATGCATTTACAGGAATGCTGGGAGAGATGTGCTGTGGGGTGGGCAAGGTAAAGTGTGTACATAGGTTTGCCAGGAGAGATGTGGGAGGACCGGAGGGTTTGGGGGATGGCAGGCATGAGGGTGTGAAGGGGAGAAGGACCATTGGGGCAGAATGGGGCTGCAGAGGGTGGCTGGGTGGGGAGGGTGCAGGGCTCAGGGCTGGGGGCAGCTGCACTTCCTGGACCATCCTGTGCCCCTGTCTGTGCAGTGTTTCAGCTTCAATGGCCACAACAAAGGCGAGATAGTGAAGTGGCCAGAGGCAAAGCAGGTGTGCGAGAACCAGGGCGCTGTCCTGGCCACCATTGCCAGCCCCCTGGAGCAGGGTAGGTCTTCTTTGCCCCACCACCCCACCAGGGTTCTACCTGCCGGGGGTGGTCCTCAGTGCCTCACCTGTCACTTGCAGCCTTCATCACATCCATGCTGCCCAACATCTCCTTTGACCTCTGGATTGGACTGCACGATGCCCAGAGGGAGTTCCAGTGGGTGGAGGGGGAGCCCCTACAGCACGTGAGCTGGGCACCTGGAGAGCCCTCAGGCTGCAGCTCCTTCAGCCCCCGTGACAAGCCGGTGAGGGAGATTCCCCATAGCACCCCCATCCCCCGGGAAGGTCTCAGCCCCAGGCCTAGGCTTGGGAAAGGAAGGATTTAGGAGGCTGGGGTGGCTCTCCAAGGGCAGCGCAGGATGCAGCCCTGCAGGGTGGAGGTTCCTGGCATGGGAATATCTCTGGTGTAGGATGACAGTGCTGAGGGCAGTGCTGACCTTGTGGCTTGGCTGTGCAGACCAATTGTGTTGTGGTGTGGCATGGCTCACCACCGCTCTTCACCGGACGCTGGGATGACCGGAGCTGCCTGGAGGAGAAGCATGGCTATGTCTGTCAGCGGAGCATAGGTAGGAGGGGGACCAGGGGATCTGCCACTGTCACCCTGGTGCTCCATGCTGTGGTGGGACTAGGGAGCTTGGGGCGATGGGTTTAGCTTGGGGAGAGCTGGGGAGATAGACTTAACTTGGGCGGGTGGGTCCCTGGTCCCAGCCATTTATGGGACAGCCCTAAACCTGTGCACACCAGCCTGGCTCAGTGTGTACCACAGGGACGTGCATCCTGGTGGACAGCTCCCAGGTGGGGATGGTGCTAAGGTGTCACTGCTTGTCATCCCTGGGGATGTCCCTCTGCCCTCCCCACTTGCACCAGGATGTCCCCAGGTGCAACCAGCACAACACTGCCAGGGACAGCCTGGCCTGGGTAGGGATGGACAGGGGGTGACCCACCTGGGATGCAGGAGTGTCCTCTGTGCCCTCTGACTGTGTCTCTTTGCTCCTCCAGACCCGTCCCTGACCCCTGCACAGACACCGTTCCCCCCTTCTCCTACCGGCACCCTCTTTTACCACAACAGCACTTACCGCATCCTGCAGAAACCCCTCAGGTGGCACGAGGCACTGCTGCTCTGTGAGACCCTCAATGCCACCCTGGCCACCATCCCCAACCCCTACAGCCAGGCCTTCCTCACACAGGCTGTCAGCAGCCTGCGGGCTCCGCTCTGGATTGGGTTGGCCAATGATGAGGTGAGGGAAGGGGCCAGGCACCTGGGGCATGGGTCCCCAGGGGGATCACAGCAGCCCCCCAAGCATCTCCTCCCTGTGGTCTTCCAGGGGGGCCGGAGCTACTCATGGCTGACGGAGGAGAACCTCATCTACACCAACTGGCAGGACGGGGAGCCCCAGCAGATCACCGGCTGCTCCTACATGGACACGGATGGGAGCTGGCGCACAGCTGGCTGTAACACCAAGCTGCAGGGGGGCATCTGCCAGCTCCAAACAGGTGCTAGCCAGGAGGCCCGGGGTGGTCCAGGTGGGGTGTGACCAAGGGTTGGAGATGGCATCCCACTAGGAACCTTCTGGAGCATGTTCTTGTGGGTCTGGGTGCCCCAGTGTGCTGAGGGACCCTGACATCCTGTGCCCCACCACACCTTTAATGTACCATGCGCTCCCCAGGTCACCCCCTCACGCACAAGTGGAGCTACAGTGGCAGCTGTCCCAAATCGCTGGAGGACTCCTCCTGGATCCCCTTCCGGGACCACTGCTACACCTTCCACATGGAGATCACCCTGGGGCAGAAGGATGCCATAAGGAGGTGCCAGAAAGGTATGAGGGGCCTGGGGTGGTAAAGGAGGGTGATGCATCCTTGGAAATGGAAGAAAGTGGGATCCCCAGGATGTTTGTGAGTGCAGCAGAGCCCCCTTGTCCCTGTGTCCGTGTCCAGCCTTGGTCAGCCATCGTCTCTTTGCTGTTCCATGTTAGGGTTCCCCAATCATCATGTGGTCCACAGGTGGGTCCTCAACTTTGTCTTCTTGGGCACTGCTGCTCCCTAGGTCAGTCCTCTCAGATCTGGGCTCCTCCATGACTGTCTTCTCTCTGCAGTTGGCGGCTCAGTGTTGTCCATCCAGGATGAAATGGAGAACATCTTTGTGTGGGAGCATCTCCAGGCATACGAGGGCCTTTCCAAGGGGGCCTGGCTGGGCATGACCTTCAACCCCAAAGGTACAAAGGAAGGAATGAGGTTTGAGATACTTCCCCCAGGCACCTCCATGAATTCCCACCAAGTCTGCGGTGAGCAGAGGAAGCCCTTGATGGTGGCACCAGTGAGGGGGGCTCATGCCATAGTGTGACCAGGCACACCAGTGTCTTGGGCCATGCTGGACATGCCATGTGTGTCCTCCTCTGGCTTGTTGGGATAGGAAACCCAAAGCCTTCTCCAAGACACTGGAGCCTGCAGATTCAGGAGGGTGTGCTGTAGCCCTCCCCATCACACCTCCCCACCACAGAATCACAGAATCACGGGATGGTTTGAGTTTGAAAAGACCTTAAAGCCCATCCAGTCCCACCCCGTGCCATGGGCAGGGACTCCTTCCACTAGATCAGGTTGCCCAGAGCCCTGTCGCACCTCCTTGTACTTTCTGAACTGGCACAAAGGTGGGGTGTCCCCTTCAGCCTCCTCATGCCTAATTTTCCCATTTCCCAGGTGGCACCTTGGTTTGGCATGACAACACTGCTGTGAACTACTCCAACTGGGGCCAGCATGATACAGGGCCCAGCATGCTTAGCCAGAACAGCTGCTACTGGATCCAGAGCAGCAACGGCGTGTGGCGCCTAGGCTCTTGCACAAACGTAACCATGGGGGTCATTTGCAAGATCCCCCGAGGTAGGGCCCCCTCTGCTGTCCAATGCTCCTGGGCTGATGTAGGGTGAGCTGGGGGTCTGGGCAGGGTGCTGCATGGCAGAGCTGTCACACTGGCAGCACCAACCACATGTTTTGGGTAATTCCAGTGCAGGGGCTTGTATGGGTTGGTGTTGGGGTCTGCAGGTCCCCATTGGGCTTGCTGATGGGCTTTGCATGTCTTAGTAGCTGGGTCAGCTCCTTGGGGCAGGATGAGGCCGGTAGGACAGTGGTGGAGCAGAACCAGAGGATCGCCCCAGCTGTGCATCACCCATTGCCCGTGTGGTGTGGCACTGGGAGCAGTGCAGGGTATGGGTCCAGTGGTGCTGGTGTTAGGAAGATAGGAGGGTGTCGTGGCCATGCACTCACCTGTCTGTGTTACCTTTGCAGTGGAGGAGAGCAGCTTTTCCAGGGCAGGTGAGTGATACCATCAGCCTTGGCACAGTACTAGGGCTGGAAACCAGGATTGGGAGCCCGTGCCACAGCCCGGCTTGTGTAAATAACCAAAGGAATGGGATTTGTGGGTGGGGAATGCCATTCCCAAGTGACTCTGGTCATGAGTTAGAACTCGTCGGGAGCAGGAGCCATCCTTCCATGGAGGTGTGTGTCTGCCCAGCCGCTTGCCAGACTCTCCTTCCTGTGCCCATGCTGCCTGGTCAGTCTGGGGGATGGTCACCATGTTTGTTGGTAGGATCCCAAAGATCCATCCCAGGCATCTGCTAAGTATTCATACACATCAGGAAAGACCCAGGGAGTCTGCCCAGTCCCAGGAGCTCTGCCAGGGGCAAGATGTCCCCGAAACAGATTCACGGAGTCACAGAATATGCTGAGTTGGAAGGGACCCACAAGGATCATTGAGTCCAGCTCTTAAGTGAATGACCCATACGGGAATCAAATCCACAACATTGGTGTTACTAGCATCATGCTCAATCAACTGAGCTAATCTCATTCTAGTCCTATCCTGCTCTGACCCACCTTGGGGGAAACAGCATAGAAACAGGCTCCCTGGGGCAGTGGTCACAGCCCCAAGACTGCCAGAGCTTGAAAAGTGTTTGGTCAGCACTCTCAGGCACAGGGTGGGATTCTTGGGGTGTCCTGTGCAAGTCCAGGAATTGGACTTAGTGGTCTTTGTGGGTTCCTTCCAACTTAGAACATTCTATGATTAAATGACCCTGCTCAAAAACCCAGGTCTGAGCCCCACCAGCCCCAGCCTCTCCTGCAGGCTGAGGAAGAAACAGGAGCCGTCTGTCTGCCCTTCAGCAGCCTTTCCTCCCTGCAGCTCTGCCAGAGAACACAACAGCCATCGCAGTGGTTGTGCTGTCGACACTGGCGCTGTGTGCCGTGCTGGGGGTTGTCATCTTCCTGTACAAGCGCCGACAGAGCGTGGAGCGTGGCGCCTTCGAGAGTGCTCGCTACAGTCGCACCACCTGCAACCCCAATGAATCTGCTGAGAAGAACATCCTGGTGTCGGACATGGAGATGAACGAGCAGCAAGACTAATGGCAGAGGGGATGCTGGGGATGGGGACCTGGGGAGGGGGGAGGATGGAGAGCATCACACACACTATCCCCACGGCGTGCGGGGCAGGGGTGGCACCAGGACCGGTGTGGCAGGGAAGGGAGAGGGGCTCGGGTCAGGGTTGGGGCCCAACCAAGTGGGCAAGAGGAGGGAGCTGGGTCTCTCCTGCCCCTCATGTCACTGCCATCACCTCTGGGTTTGTCCCCAGCTGCTGGGGGTTTACCTGCAGCAGCCATGGAGGCAGTTTCAGGGCTAAAAAGTTTTGAGGGAAGTTGTTGCACAAGTTTGAGAGCTTTCCAATGGCATGAACAGGCTCCAAGATACTTTTCCCTTGGGAGAAGGCAAGTGCAGGCATTCATGGCCCTGCAGCAGGCCCTCCGCAGAAACGGAGCTGGTGTCCAAGAAGACATCTTCCCAGGCAAGAGGTCTCCAAAGCCAATCTACCTCTCCTCTGTGTGCAGTGGTGAGGGCCCTGCCAGTGCCCAGCCCCACCACCGTGCAGCTCCTTCCCTCTCTTCAGCCTCATCCCCCACCTCCAACAGAAAGCAGTAGAGACTGTTGCAGTGATCTGAGCATGGACCCTCCAGGATCAGCGATGGAATCCCCCTCTCCTCCCTGCCACATTCCTAGGGCTGTGTCGAGGCCCAGTGAGGCTGTGGTGGCTTCCGTGTTCTGGCAGCCAAAGCTTGTCCCATTTTCTTTGGTGTATGTGTCCCCCAAATAATTGCACGGGATAGTACCAGAGCAAACTGCTGTCCTAGCCCCTCTGGTGGGACCACCCTCAGCTCCCAGACCTCACAGGAGGAGTTGGGTGCTGAGGCAGGAGATGCTGCCAGAGAGCCAGGGCCACCCATTGTGCCTTGTCAGGCAGGGATGGCATGGGGCCGGGGTCACTTGCCACTGGTGCCTTCTTGGGGCCAGAAGGCCGAGGATCAGTGCTGTAGGGTGGGGAGGATTTGGAAACTTCGGTGGTTGTTTTGAAGTTGGTGGTTTGTTGGTTTTTAAGGAAATGATGGTAGCTTTTGTTGCTATACTGTACTGAGTGCGTGCTGAATATATACATTTTTTTCACACAGCTGGCTGGGATGTCTGTGGTTGCCTGTTTCACATGTAGGGTGTAGCAGAGGAGGAGGTGGAAGAGAAGGAGGAAGGCAGTGTGTGACTAATCCCCTGCCTGGCTTTTGAGCTGTGCAGGAAGGAAGTGGGGGTGCCCGGGGCTGAGCCATCCTCCATCAGCTGCACGCAGCAACATCCCTGGGATGAGGGATTCCTGGAGACAGTGAGAGTTGTTAGGTGCTCGACAGGGGTTCCCTTCTAGGAATGGGATCAAAGAGCCCCTTGGACCTCTGAAAGGGGGTGACACAAGAGATGATGCCTTTAACCCTCTGCCTCTGAGGCTCAAGTTTGGGTTGGTTTTGCTGCAAGAACAGGAACAAGCAAATTTTTGTAACTCTCCTTTTTGACACCTGTGTGGATTTTAAAATCTATTGATTTCACTTAAGCTGGACATGAAGTGTTTCAGAAACTTTTGGGGGGTGGGATGGGGGAACCAGGCACCGTTGGGTTTTTGTTTACTTTTTGGCAACCTCCAGAAGCTGCCATGACATTTCAGGGGGAGGAAGAATCTGGATCACATGGACCTGCCCTGGCTCCGTTTCTCTCTCTCAGCTTTCTCTGCCTTTACTTCCTGAGGTCCTTTCTGGTTTGGAGCAGTTGGTTCTGTCCATGGGCCCGTGCCTTCCTGATGTGGGAGCTAGATCCTGAAAAGCCCAGTGTAAATCCTTTATCGTCCCGAGCAGCTGGAATTCCTGCTTCAAGGGTGCTTGAAATAGCAGCAGGCACGCTGAGCTGGAAGCTGTGCTGCTGGTGGGGATGGAGGTCTGGGATTAACTCCTTCTGGATGGGCAGAGGTGTTAGGAAGTCCTAAAAAAGAAAGATTGAGGTTAGGATTGATGGACAGGTGTGAGGGAGGAGCAGTGCTGAGGATGCAGATGGGCAGGGCTGGGGCTCCTTTGAAGTGATGAGACCCTGGGCAGGGTGGGAGCAGGGTGACACGGGGCATATAGCTGGGATGGTGGGGAGTAATAGGTGCTGGAGGAAATTCTGTGCCATAGAGAGCCTGGGAAGGAGCTCCCACAGTCATGCAGGAGGTGTTAAACTTGGCTCTCACTCAGCCCAACCTGGAAGACCTTGCTTAAGAGAGTTTTTTTTTCTTGATTACTTTGGTTTTTTTCCTCCTCCTTTGCTTTTGAGAAAAGACATCTGTACAGTCTAGGAGAAATGTTGTCTGAGAAGAGTTTTGTGAGCTGTCAGCAGTGATCAGGATTACGGGGAAATGCATATATGGTTATGTGGTATCTCCTATCACCATTAGATAATGTGAAGAATTGCTTATATATACATATATATATATATATTTGCTCTTTTTTTACTCTGTGTTTTGTAAGATCTTTTTAGAAGCTTGGAAATAAAATTTCCTTTCCCACTTATTTCCTTCCTTTTATTTTTTCCCTTCCTTTTAATTGGGAAAAGCAAAACTTGTCTTTCCCTATGTCCCCAACAAGTAATGAATATAAAGATGAAATTACACTTACCTGCCTGTAGCAGAGGAGGTTCCAAGATGCCCAGGTGAGGGGTATGTTGTATTGATTCCTTGTGGTTTTTGGTTGTGTGTCCCATGGTGTAACGGGTTGGGGTTTAATGAACAAATTGAAACACCAGTCGTAGCTGGGATTCAGTTCACTAATTTGTTTTTGTGAGATATAAATGTATAAATTAGGAGAAAAACATGACAAAACAGGCCTACTCACTTCTAAACAGTATAAAGATAGTTTATTGTTACTAAATAGAATTAACAGGAAAAAAACTACACTAAGAAAGTAAAAAGAAAAAAAAACCACATTCCTTCTTTTGCCAATGCCTTCACCCCTCCCCCCAGGGCTTCTCAGAGCCCTGAAACCTCCTCTCAGGTTTTTTCAAGAGAGAGGACAAAGAAATTAACAAACATGGAATTTCTGGTCAGTAATAGAGTCCTTAAAGAGTCCTTCCACACTCCAGGAAAAGAAAGAGGTCTTCTTTGCTTCCGTGTGGGTCCAGAATTGTCACCGCAATAGTCTATCCGGTCAGGGACATCCTATAGCACTGAGCATCCA
>VZRO01001468.1:155857-199733 GCA_013397915.1 Daphoenositta chrysoptera | reverse complement strand
CCATCCTTTCCATATGGAGATCCGAGTCCCCCTGCACCAGCACCAGCAGTACCACCAACACCTGCTCCAAGTGGCCGACCATCGGGACCATACAAAGCCTCCCCAAATCCTCCTGCACCACCAGCACCAGCACCAGCTGGGAGACCATAGTTTCCATAGGCAGCTCCAAGTCCCCCTGCACCAACACCGCCAAAGCCAGCCCCAGCTGGTAGACCATCCTTTTCATAGGGAGCCCCAAATCTCCCTACATCAGCTGCACCAGCTCCACCAGCACCTGCTCCCAGTGCCTGACCATCTGGACCATATAAAGCCTCCATTTCTCCTGTGGAATTGCCCCCTGCACCAGCTATAGCCCCATCTCCCCCTGGAAGGCCTCCTGGTGCATACAGTGAGCCAGACCTTCCTGCGTGCCCTAACTGACCACTGGCATGAGGTGTCAGGCCATCCTTGCCATAGGGAGTCCCTGTTTGTCCCTCTCTGTTTATACCTGCTCTGTTCATATCACCCACAGTGGGATGCCCATCCTTGCCATGGTGGGACCTCATTCTTCCTGCCATTCCGGCGCCTGCAGCATTCCCCCCAGCTCCAGTTCCTGGACCAGTCCTGCTGGACAGATCGCCCACACTGGCTCCCACTCCAGTTGAATCAGGATCAAGCCCATCTGGCACAGAACTTCCTCCACCCAACCTCCCAGCACCCCCAAAACCAGCTCTGTAACTGGCATCACCTAAATTCCCATCCTTGTCATGCTGAGAGCCCAAACCTTCTCCATCATCCATGTCAATGTTAACAGCACCCAGCACACCCTCACCTCTGCCATCTACAGAATTCCATTCACCTGCCCCTCCTACTGCACCACCAGGACCTGCTCTGCCTGACAAAAAGTCCTTGCCATGGACAGCCCTTAACCCACTTCCGCCTCCTACACCTTTTAGTCCAAAGGTGCTGCCATCATTGGCCACTGAGTCTCCATCTAGACCTGCTCCAGAAAACTGCCCAGACCCCATCTCTTCATTTACATGGGTTTTGCGCAGCCCCTCTTTTCCCAAAAATCTCTGGCTTCCATCATCAGGATCAATGGAATGTCCTTGGCCTCTGCCTTGGCTGCTGCCTTGACCTGTTCTGTACCAGCCAGTTTTCTGCACACCAGAGGATGTGGAAAAGGAAGGATGATCTTCATCACCAGCTTGTTCTTGGCGCCGAAGCTTCCTCGCCCTTTCATTGTCTGCCATTGTTTCTTTCAGCCACTCAGATGTCTCCCTTTCAATCTTTTCTCCTTCATCCTGTCTCTTCTTTCCTTTGGCATCTGAAGTTGCATTGTTTGATGAGAGCAGATTTACAATTTACAGAAAAAGAGGGGAACAAAATAACAGAAAATCAATAGGTCATGCACTGCATCAATAACCAAAGAAAATGTGTTAGCACTTTTTGAATTTCATTTTAGGACACACACACATAATACATTTAAGTAAATTTAAAATAATTTCAAACCCTGAATTGTTCAATGCCACATTCAGACAACAAAATGTTAATGAAAGACAATTATTTTTAGTTAAAATGCATTGGTTTTTAGTGGAAACATGCTCATTATAACAAACAAACAAACCAAAAATAACAGAAAAAGAAACTTCCAGCATGACAGGTCTGATTTAGAGGGGCTTAGATTGTATCTGGGATTCATTAATTCCATCTGCCTTCTCCCTCCAGCTATGGAGGAGTTACAGAATATTCCATGCACCAAGAGCCATCAGTTCCCACCCTGGAACTGGGATTTCGCTGCTCTGGAAGCAGCTTGCCCATCTGGATAATGGCTGGTTTAGGGATGGCCAACCTGAGTACCGAAGCTTCCAGATCGTGGATAGCTTTGGATTAATCTGCAATTCAGGCTGTTCTGAGAGCAGGTCACTCACTGCTTTGATTTCCAGGTTGGATAATAATTTATCAGAGCTCACAGCTCGCTGAAATCCATGGGCAGTGTCTTTGTTTCAGAAACCTACATTGGTTTGGAGAGGCCTTTGTGAGAGAGACCCCTCCTGCTGCTGCAGGAGGATCCCCAAGGAAACCAAAGTCAACGGGAACCAAAGGAACCACCTTTCAGAAGTAAACAGGTGACTGTCAATGTGCCTGCACTGAGTGTTCCCACCTTCTCAGCTTCCTCTGAGCTCCTACCAGCATGGTTAACCTCGAATTGGGAATGAAAAATATTCTCTAGCAAGAGGAATGGCATTGATAGTGTAGAACCAAGAGTATCAAAAGCTCCCTGAGCCCCTGCCTGCTGCACTGTGGTCACTGGGAGAGCTTCCTCAAAAACATGTGGGGAGATAAGGAGAATTTTTTGATAACTGATGGAGAATGTGCTACTTCATTATAGCTGTAGAGCAAGCAAGCCAATAGGATTTGTCAGAACTAATCAAAAGGGGAAAAGTTGGTCTCATTTGAAGAGGAAAGAGGGTCTAACCAGACCTTCATTTTTCCAAAGAGAGTTTAGAATCATGGAATCACAAAATGGTTTGGATTGGAAGGGACCTCAAAGCTCATCCTGTTCCACCCCCTGCCATGGCAGGGACACCTTTCACTAGCCCCGGTTGCTCCAAACCCCATCCAACCTGGCCTGGGACACTTCCAGGCATGGAGCAGCCACAGCTTCTCTGGGCACCCTGTGCCAGGGCCTCAGCACCCTCACAGGGAACAATTCCTTCCCAATATCCCATCTAACCCTGCCCTCTGGCAGTGGGAAGCCATTCCCCCTTGTCCTGGCACTCCAGGCCTGTGACGCTACAGAAGCTTTCCCACAAGAATTTTCCCGTCTTCTACTAAAGTTTTGTAAATAGTGAGATAAAGTTTTATGTTATTGAGAGAGGCTTTGGAAACGGGCGCTGAGGCACCTGGGCCAATCATCCTCGGGGGGTGGATGATTGTCAGCCAATCCAAATAGCCTTCTGATGTGTATATAGGTGTGAAATTCATTAAATATTTCACTTTCCCTTTCGCGCTCATCTCTGGCTTCTGTGAGAGTTGCTCCGCTCCGCTCCGCCATCGGTCTAACAGCGACACAGGCCCTTGTCCAAAGTTCCTCTCCAACTCTCCTGGAGCCCCTTTAAGAAGTAAAAAAGGGCTCCCAGGTTTCCCTGGAGTCTCGTCTTCTCCATGCTGAACACCCCCAGTTCTCTCAGGCATAATTTAGAAATTAGAGGCTCAACAATTCATTTCCCAGCAGAGCAACATCTCCCTGAGCCATCAGGCAGTGAGAGGAATGTTTTGTGCCAACACACCATGGGAACAACCCGCAGCCAACCACTCACACTCCACGAGGAGCCAGGCGCTGGAGGAGCCCTCTCCCACGTCGAGCGTGTACAGGCCGCTGTCCGAGGGCACCACGTTCCTGACAACCAGCTTGTGGGTCAGGGCATCAGGTGTCACAGAGATCTGGTGCTTGTCACTGGCCTGGAGGGGGTGGCTTTTGTGCAGCCACAGGGGCTCGTGGCAGGGTGTGCACAGCATACACTGGAACTCGGCGTCCCCAGCCTCGGCACAGCGCACGTCAGAGAGCAGCTCCCGGAACCGCGCCGGGATGGCTGCAGGGCAAACCAAGAGCTGTAGGAAGGAAACAGCTGGTCCTGTGCTGTAAAACTGTTACAGCTGAGGGAGGAAAGAACAGGAAGTTGTGGTGCCTCTGAGCATTGGGTTAATGAGAAAAAGGAGAAACTGAGATGTGCTTCTGTGCCAAATTCTGTAGAAAAGCAAGAAAGTTTTGGTCTTTATTATCTTCTGAGACATTTGTACCCCACAGCACTGATGTGCTGGCAGTTTGTAGTCATTGATGTGTTCCTGCAGCACGATTCTTGGATTGAGTTTGTTGTTATTATTCTGAGCTTACACTAGCAAACTGTAATATGGGGTAGGTTAAGGAGTGTGCTTACACAGCCAGACTGGTTCTCGAGCCTAGGCCTGCTCCCTTGGACTGTAAATGCAACACCTAAAGCACATAATCACTCTCCTGCTCCTTTTCACCTGTGCCAGACAAGGAGCCCTTACTGGGCAATGCAAAACCAGTCCTCTGTGGTGGTCAGGAGTTACTGAGCTTCACACTTGCTCCTAACACAATTTTCCTAGACAAAATTTTGTCACAGTTGCACATCACATCCCTCAAACTGAACTCCTTACCTTGAGCATCCAGTTCAGTTGAGAAGACGGGGACATCCTCCACCCTGACCTGGTACACCCCTGCATCCTCTGGCTGCACATCATTGACAGTGAAGTGGTACCTTCTCCCAACTCTCCTCAGGCAGTGCTTCCTGTACTCGTCCCCTGTCCCGTACCGGAGCCGCTCACCGTCCTAGGGAGGGGAGGAGTGTCCTCACAAAGGCTCAGCCAGTGCCAGGCATTTCAAACAAATCAGGACAGGTTAGTGCTACAATCCCCTCGTTGATATAAATGAGTAGCCTCACAGTGCCCAGGGCTCTTTGCAGCACACAGACACTGTCTGGGCAATGAATCCTGCACAGAGCTGGGCACCAGGCTCTGAAAATCAGCAAAAGAGCAGCCCTTGGCTACCCACAATAGGGTCTGAAGCTTAACATACACAGTTATCGCAGCTACAAAGACAAAATACCTTCTTGACTTAGATTTCAGGATCCTTGTAGCTGGATGAGCAGGAGAGTTCGCCACTTCCTGTAGTTGAATGGGTCACATTCTCCAAATTGTGGCTTATAGAATTCATGTCATACATTTGATCCAGAAGATTCATAGTTAGTCTGTCCTCCCCTTCAGGGAATTCTGATTTCCCTGGATTAAAGCCTCTTACCACAATTTGACTAAAGAGTATCTTTCAGAAAAACACGCCCAGCACTGAGCACCTGCAGTTCCCATCTGTGAGACTACGGATCTAGAGGGGATGTTTTACATCTCTGAGATCTTCTTTCACAGAGCGAGTTATAGTGCAGCAACACACTTGAGAAAGGGAATAAAATTTATATGCAACTGCAGGATTTCTGAAGCTTGAAAGACACTGTTGGGGTGATGGTCTTAAACTGAAGGAGGGTCAGGTTAGATATGAGAAAGTAGCTTTTTCCCATGAGCATGGCGAGGCCCTGGCACAGGTTGCCCAGAGAAGATTTGGCTGCCCCTGGATCCCTGGAAGTGTCCAAGGCCAGGCTGGATGGGGCTTGGAGCAACCTGGGCTAGTGGAAGGTGTCCCTGCCCATGGCAGGGGGTTGGAATGAGATGAGTTTTAAGGTCCCTTGACCTTTAAAAGGTCCCTTCCAACTCAAACTGTTCTATGAATTTCCTGAAGTCACAAGGATGTCAGCAACTGACTGCATCCCCTGTACTTGGATCTACAAATCCCCAGGGATATTCACCACCAAAGATCACCCCACACTCACACCGCTCTCTAACCAAGCAGGGATCTGCAAAAGACAGACGACTTTAAGGCATCTATCTGCTCTCAGCCACTGCCTAGCAGATGAAGCCTTTTCTGCAGAACACTCGAGGGGCTGCTCTGAGCTGCTGCTGCCCAGTTCATTGCCCTCACCTTGAGCAGGTAAACGTTGCTGTTGCTGTTTTTCAGCACCATCTCCAGGCTGAACGTAGCATTTCCCTCTTTATTGACTTTGATGTGTTCAAAGTTTTTGAGACTGTGAATTAACTGCAAAGAAATATTGAAGAATCTAGTAAATGATAAGGCTGCCACGACAGAAGTTCTTGAGCTGTTGAATTAATGTGAAATCTACTTTGAAGAGCTACCTCTAACGTTATGTAGTAGAAGTATCTGTAAGTCACAGTTCTGGCACAGTAAATTGCAGTATCTGTAAGGTGCCATGGTTTCCTCCTGTATATAAATTACTTTTTATGTGTTGCCTCCTGGTCACTCCCACACTGCCCATCCAGGTCTCTACATGCTCCTGTATGTGAAAGCAAATTTTTACTCTTGGATGTACAATTTTTAATTTGGGGTCCAGATTCTTATCAGAGACAACTGAATACCCCTGTGGTCAGTATATCCTAAAATCTGTGAACTGAGCTTCAAAAAATTCATCAGCATTTGCACCTGCATGAGCAAAAAAGTGGAACTTCTTTAAAATAATGTCATAAATCACTGTCACACAACAAAATTTTCATCTCCAAAGCAATTTAGGAAGCTTTAGCCTGTTTTCAGAAGCTGCAGTTTGTTAAAAATGAGTGGTTTCAGTTTATTTTACCTTGTCTTGTTCACTCTCTGTGTCCTTCCTCATCTCCTGCAGCTTCCTCAGCATCCCACGGAAGTCAACAATTCCATATTTCATACAGATTTTCTCATAATCTCTCTTATCTGCATGCAGCAACAGCTGCCACACAGCTTCTTTGTCCAGGGGCTTTGGTTTTGGTGCTACGACCCTGAGAACCAGGGGTGGAAACATTCAGACATTTTGACAGACAACAAGGTGTCCTGCTTTTCTATCCCAAATTCTCTTCCATCTCTCTCCATCATTCCTGTAGTTCACTTGGCCCTGTAGGTGCAGGCAGGAAGAACTGGAACTCTTCCAGAGCAGGTTTTCTGCATCTATACTACAAATTAAATGGTGCCAGGGAACAGCTTCCACACTGCTGAATTATCACCAGAAGCTCTGGCACAGTTTGGCCCAGGCCAGGTAAGTGCCTAGCACAGTTCAGGATTCTGCCCTGAATGGCAGCGCAGCTGGGCTGGGAGCCAGGGCTCAGCCAAGGGGGCCAGCAGAGCAGTGCCTGAAGAGTTGTCCTTTAGACAGGAAGCTACTCATGAGCCTAACACAGGGAAGCAGAGAAACACAGCTTCCCAGTCAGGAGCTCGTGGTGCAGAGGAAATTCCGCTCAAAATGAGGCTGGAACCTTGTGTTTGTCTCAGCCCCATGGGCAGCACCAAGCTGTCCTGGCCTGTCTCTCCACAGGGAGTCTCGCCACAACTTCGGACACAAGAAGTGTTGCTCTGAAGGTCTCTGGAGCTGTCCCTTACCACCAAGAAACATCCAGAAGTAAGAGCATGGCCCTCACTCCAGAGCCTTACCTCTTCCTCAGCAGCTTCTTGGAGTCCAGGAGTGTCTTCCTGAGCTCTGTCACAAGAGTGGGGGAAACAACAAACAGTCATATACCCAGCACTGTGAAATACGTCTCCCCAAAGAAGATAATGCGGAATAGCCACTGAAAACAGGTCATTCTGCTGAGCTCTTTTCCTCTGGTGTTTTTTTCACTCTTTACCAAAAAACTGTCATGAAGCTTAGTCAGTTCTCACTGCCATGATCATCCTTTGAATGCCAGTGAAGTTCATGTCTCCCTAAGGGGCTTCCCTCTAGAGACCTACTATTTTCAGCCATGTTAAGATGTCTGATCCAGCTGTGTTTGACATCCCCAAATCCCTCTTTCCTTTTCTAATGATTCCACAATCATTAATTAGAACAGCTCAAAGCTGTGTCTAAAATCATCACTTTAGTGAAAGGTAAAGAGTGAGCAGACAGAGATGACAGAACATTAGAGGCTCACTAATCCTTCTCTTACTCCATTTCTTTTGCAAGTAATAGTGAGGCAGACAGAGTATTATTAACTCTGCCCCCCAATAATATAATACACATATAGAACTTTAACTTACCATCAGCAGCATGAACAGGAACATATTTCTCCTTCCTCTTAAAGCCAACTGATCATTTATAAGAGAAAACAGAAGGAAAACAACCCATAGGATGAACAAGATGAGATTAACAGCAGTGAACCAATCATGAAACCACTGTATCTGTTACAGTGCAAAAGGGAATCCCAGTTTGGATTTCCTTGTCAATCTGACTTTTGCTCCCAGTAATCTCCATCTATAAAGATGATATTTCTATTGCCACTGACTCTGTGCTTGCTGGAGACTCCACACAAAGGAGGAGAGCATTTTTACCCTTCCAATTTTACTGTCTAAGCAATGGGAGAGAATATCCCCATTTTAGAGATGGGGAGCTAAGGTGGAAATGGCAACTGCAGTTAGGTGCCTTCTGAACTTACTTGAAAGGCAAAGAGGTGACATGGACACTTCTAATATAATCCATCTTCTGCTCGAGTGGAGTCCAAGAATATCAGTTATGTCTGACCCACAAAGTGCCCATTTCTCTGCACTGACTATAAAGGGAAGCAGGAACGAGGTCCAGAGACAGCTGCAGAGGGATGGATCCCTCCCAAAGGATTGATTTGTTTAACAACATACAGAAAGGATTGAGGCACTTCAGCACTAAATCCAGGGTGTCTGATTATGGACCAGTGCAGTGAGCACAATTCCACTTCCTTCCCCCTTGCCTTAAAGCTCACAATGTCAGGGAGCCACCAAAAGATCTCCAGTCCTCAGTGAGGGGAATACCAGACCTTCACACCAAGAATACCCCAAATACTGGACACCCAACCCAGGGAACAGCAAAGCCCCTGCCTGGGACCACAGGGCCTGTGGAGCCCAGAGCTGCCAGTCCTACCTTGGATGATCCTGAGGCCAGCAGAGCACGAGGCCTCTCCGTAGGCATTGACAGCACAGCACCGATACAAATCACTGTCGTCCAGAACCAGGCTCTTGATCTTCAAATGGAAAGCAGAGAAACTGCTCTCAGAAAGGGCTGGGGTTCAGCTCAGCTTCTCATAAAGCAGCTACTCAATGGCACTCAGAGCCTTCTTCTGTTCCCAGAAGGGCTCTAAAAAGTTTTGTTTGCTTATCTTTGTGTTATCTCAGAGCTGGGGATGTGTAGAATCATGGAATATCCTGAGTTTGAAGGGACCCACAGGATCATCCAGTCCAGCTCCTGGGTAGGACACTCCCAACAAACCCAGTCTGTCCCTGAGAGCAGTGTCCAAACACTCCTGGAGCTCTGGCAGCCTCAGGGCTGTGCCCGTTCCCTGGGGAGCCTGGGCAGTGCCCAGCACCCTCTGGGGAAGAACCTTTCCCTGAGCTCCAGCCTGAGCCTGCCCTGGCACAGCTCGTGCCCTTCCCTGGGTCCTGTCCCTGCTCACGGAGAGCAGAGATCAGAGCTGTCCCTCTGCTTCCTCTCATCCCACCGCAGGTTTTTCCTGTCCATTTCTCTCAGTTCCACGAGTCCTTTCTGAAATATTTGGTCTTTACCTGCAGAACGAATTCATTTGTAGCACTATTGAAGGACATTTCATATTTGGCAGGATCATCCATTCCTTTCCGTGTACGTGACCATTTCACCTCAGGGGTTGGGACACCTTTGACCACAGCTCTGAAAATGGCATTTTTACCTTTGAAAAGAGCAAGAATTTAGTTATTTAAGACAGGCTTGAACATGAGGACTCTCAGTCCTGGCCCCTTATTTTATCAAGAGTGATCCTCAGAATGAGTAATTTCTGTTATTTTATGCAGAAACATTCTTCAAAAATAACAATAACTTCTTCTTTTGCACATCAGTAATTCAGGTTTTGTCTGTATTCAATTATAAAAAGCCTTTAAAACATCGTATTAACCTGCCAGATGTGGCTGCTGACATCTCTGACCATTACTGACCATCAGGTGACCTGACTGACCTGACAGCAAGTTCAACCCAGACTTGCTTTTGACCCATGAAATGTCCTAATCTCTCCTAATCACACACACTCTCCATCAAATCCCATTGCTTCTCCAGTCTTTAACTGGTACCACCTTGCACTCCAAACCCACCAGACTCTGCTGTTTGAAGAGACAAGGGAGGGAGAACAGAAGGGGGTTCATCTTCTTCATCCCTGCTCCCCAGGAACCTGAGTACCCTGCAGCCCACCACAGAAATCTCCAACAGCTTTCCCACTGCCCAGTACAAACCTCTTCTGCAAAAGGCTCCAAAACCACAGGGTACACTGGGAAACAAGTCAGAGAAGTGACTCGTGAGGGTGAGTGGGAATAGAAATGGAGGTGAGTTATCCATGGACACAGCTCAGGGTGGATATGATCACTCTCTCTTTTTTTTAAATACTCTTGGACTTCACGTGACCAACACTGTTAAAGACTCTCCCTGGAGAGTCTAATATTTCCCACACCTTTCTGCAGTCACCACCACCGAACTTAATTGATGGAACAAGCTCCTGCTAACAGATCTTTATCAAAAGGCCTTTTCCAGCCTTTGAGATTGCAGTTTCATCTCTTAGTAAAGTCTGATTCCAGTTGATTATCCTTGTGTTACATTTTAGCCACTTTGACTGCACTTTCCCATGCTTGCTGTCTGTCACAAGCCACCTAGCCAGGAGAATCAGCTCAGCCATGCAGTGAACACAGTGGGGTGATGAAGACAGAATTAAAGGCCCTCTTTAAACACCCTGCAGGTGCCTCTGCACAGACACAGAATTACAGTGACCAACCTGAATGCACAAACAGTTTGTATGCAAAGAACCTGCTGGAAATGAAGTAATTTGGAAAATTTACACAGGTGAAAATTTAGACAGGTGAAAATTTAGACAGGTGAAAACTTAGCCAGGGGCCTTGGTTAGTGCCTGAAACGTGGAGGTAGAGGAGGAGGAAAAGGGACGGGTTCCACTAGAGGCCACTCTGCTCCTTCATAAAACCTCAGTGGCTCCTGGAAATGCACAGGTGAGTGTGGAACACCAAAACCCAGGCTGCTGGTTCAGTCCTGGCAGAGAAGAGGAGCTACACGATGTTCTCAGGCTACTGCACACCATCAAAAAAGAAAAAACAAAAGGACTCTCTGCAGGTGCAGAGAGACCCCTGGGAGGCTCTTCATTGATTCCAGTTCTTGGCTCATCAGCTGCCTGCTCAGTGCTCGGTACGAGATCCTTATGTTGTACCCTATAGAATCATCACAGAACTATAGAATGGCCTGGGTTGGTCAAGAGACCTCAAAGCCCATCCCATTCCACCCCCTACCACGGGCAGGGACACCTTCCCCTGTCCCAGGCTGCCCCAAGCTCCTTCCAACCTGGCCTTGGACACTGCCAGGGATCCAGGGGCAGCCACAGCTTCTCTGGGCACCCTGTGCCACGGCCTCACCACCCTCACAGGGAGGAATTTCTCCCCAATAACCCGTCTAACCCTGCCCTCTGGCAGTGGGAAACCATTCTCCCTTATCTTGCCTGTCACTCCAGGCCCTTGTCCATCTCTTCTGGAGCCCCTTTAGGCACTCAAAGGCTGCTATAGCCTAAATAGCACCTGCAGTTAGTGTATCCTACTTTAAAAAGCAGCTGGTTTTAGTGCTGAGCACAAGTTATTTCAACAGGAAAACAAAAACATCAACAACTTTTTCAATGTGCCTAATCTTTTGCTGCAAAATCCTTACTGTGAGAGCTTCCTGTAGAATTCACAGGATTTGCTGTACACATAAGAACCAGATTTTGGTCTTGCACACATGTAGTGTCAACTCAGGAGACTTTTGTGCGCACTGGTGGAATTTTCATCAGTGTAACAAAGACTTTGGCCACACAACACTTTTTTTCTGGTCGTGTCAAATCACTTTAGAAACTCGCTTGATTTAATAATAATAATTTTTTCATGTAGGTGGGACATGGAGTCAAACCTCCAGGTCTGTGGCTTTGCCTGTTTGTCAAGAGTCTCACCTTCCTGCAGTGTCAGACTGAGTGGTTTCTTCTCAAAATCAGGTGTACTGCATCCTTGTGGAACACCATTCACAAACTGGGTGATAACAACTCCTGGGATAGAAGATTTCTTGAAGATTTTTACTAGAAAGGCAAGAAAAAATACATTCAATTAACATGTTTGTCCTTCAGAAAGAATCTCTCAGCCTGCATTGCCTCCTGCAGAGCAGTAACTGCTCTTGCTCAGCTCCTCTTGGACCACAAAGGTGCCACCCACTCCAGTGCCACAGGCTGTAAATGTGTCTCAAGGCTTGGGCATTAAGGTCCAGGATTTTGTGGTGACTTTGCCAAAGTTGTGTCCAAGAGGGAAATTCTGCGAAGTCCTAATCCAGGACCACCTCGGCTCACAGCTCCAGCGAGGGTTTGGACAGGGAAAGCTTTGCATCAGTTCTTGTTCTGAATACAAAATCTGGCATGAGAAAGGCCCCACTGCCAAGTCAGAACCTGATGGGTCAGTCCCTGCCATCCCCAAGCTAGAGAAGCAAGCTGGGGTTATTCCCAGGGGTTCCCCAGAGCTGTGTCTGTTCTCTCACCTGTCTGATGGCTGCTCATGATGCTTTGCTCAGCTTTCTGGGGTCAGCACAAACAGATTACAAGTTCTCCTTTGAAAAAGACAAACAATTTCATTATTTACAGCTCACAAGGGAAAGGACAGACCTTAACACTGCTCCCTTTAGTGACACAGTTTGCCCTTCCTCCCTTGCCACATCCTTGCAGCCAAGTAGAGACAGACCTGCCAATCATCCTGTCATGCCCAACACAACCTGGGTATGAGGATGATTAGCAGGGCTGAATGGAAAATGTACACATCCAGCAACATCCCTCTGTGTCACCTGGCTTTCCTCTAAAGACCTCCTCTCATATTTCAGGCAAACATTCACCACATGGCACTCACGTGGTGGGTTCTGATGGATGGCAAGAGCAGTTGCTGAGAAGAAAACCACAGAGATGGATGTCTAAACTGGGGCATGGAGCAGAGGTACATCCTGATCTCAATTAGCTTGGTTAAATTAGCAACAGACCTGAGAGCAGACAAGAAGCCTTTAGAAAGGAATGGTGAAGTGTGAGCTTGGCATTAAGGAGTTATTGTTATGGATCACTTAGGGGACCTTCTGCCAAAGGAGGGTCTTTCCCTGTATTTTAAATTGGACAATGTGTAATGTAACACATCCCTGCCTTGCAGAAAGCTGGGAAGGCAGATCCCCTGTCACATGAGAGATGCTCAGGAACTATAGAGTTACTGCAGCTCTGAAAGAGCAATTAGATTGGATTGCCTGTGGTATTAGTGCTGGGTCTCTGTTTACCCTCTGCACTTCTTCAGTCAACAGAGGGACACGGGAACATGCAACTTCCATGAGTTTTGAAAGGCACGGGCTGTGGGAGCACACCTACACCAGGCATTCATCCAGCTGAGCTCTGGCACCTGATGAAAACACGGGGGATGACCCCAACACCTCCTTGTCACACATTCAATTGGTTTCAGCTAAAGGTAAGAGAAAACTTAGTGAACAAAAATAATTTGTGCTGGATATCCCACAGCCAGGCCAAAGAGAGTGTCACTCACAGTACCTCTGGGTCAGCTTCTGAACCAAAATGTGTTTTGCCATTACTCCGCAGCTGCAAAGAGCCACAGACACCTCCCTACAACAAATCACTGGCTCTCTTTGTCATTTCCACAAACCTTTTTTTGGGGCTCTGCACACTCTTCAAATCTCAGCAATAATTGACATCTCTGTGAACCTCCCTGGCCTCAATGGGAATGCACTGAGACAACAGCACTGGGAAATGCAACAGGGCTGTGTGAGCAGCAGCCAAGCCCTCTCTCCTGTCCCCTCCTGGCCTGATCTGGGTGAGCTCTGCTGCTCCCACCACAACAAGGGGTTTGCATTCCATCTGTGTGCTGCTAGTCTGGCACACCACAGTTACTTCTGTAAACCCTTGGGAGATGTCTTAAAACTTGGGAATGAAGGGAATGAAGATCTTGTGGGAAGGAAAAGACACAAAACCAAACTGAAAAGAAGCTGATTCCAGGGCACCATGTCCTGCCCTGGGCAGGGCATTGCACAGTGAATGGTTGAGATTTTGAGAGGCTCTTGATCACCCTCCTATGGATTTAATTTGTCCTCCAAAGTACTGAACCGTATTAACAACAAACATAATCCCCTATTGCCTCTTGTATCTTCCTAAACATGTCACCACTCGTGGAGCTGGAATGCTTGATGCTTACAACACTCACCAAACAGGATGACCTGACACCAGCTTGCAGCAGCTTTCCCCTAAGCTCTGTTTATGTTACACTTGCATTTATTCTTTGCTACTCCTGACTCCTTTCCTCCACACTGGGCAGTGCTTTGGAGCAGCTACCCTGAAACAGGAATGTGATCAAAATTCAGCTACAAAGCCCTTCCTTACATCTCCAAATGTTTCATGTCAGAATGTTTCATTCTCAGCCTGGTGTGACAGTGGACATGTGTTACCATAACTACAAACTGCTGAGAGAGGGCTAAATTCAAATCTAGTTTGGTAAAACCCCCAAATACTGACAATACTTGCACAGGCAGTAACAGGCCCCATCTCCCAGTGCACAACATGCACTATGTGCACTATGTATAAACTGCTGAGTTTACAGAGTCTTAAAGATTTCAGAAATTCACTTGGATTAAAAATAAGCTCCTGTGAGTCCTTAAACTCCTGTGAATTCCTGACTTCTGGAGAATGAGAAGGAAGCATGTTAATGCCACACATTGATTGCAGGGTTAAAATAACAGTGCTGGATATGAAGGGAACATTCCTTCAGTGTAATGAATCCAACCACATTGCATTTTCCAGTGACTTGTGTATTAAATAAGGACCAGAAAATAACACTCTGGTTGGCACAGTCATTAAACCCTACCCCTGCTTACTTTTAAAATTTCTACTCCCTTCTTACATGAATGACCATGGTTTTGTTCTGACTCCAGTTCAATCTAGAAAAAGAAATCACAGAATTTTTAAAATGAGACAGCAAAAGCCTTCAAAAAATTGTCATAGTGTAATTCATATCTTCACTCACAGGTGCTTGAAACATTGGTGTCCCCATGAGGATGATTTATTCAATGGAATAAATGCTTCCAAGAGGGAGTCACCCCTCCCCAGGTGAATGCTGCTGACCAACACCCCCAGCACAACTGGGTGACACTGGAAGCAGCTCAACACTCAGACTTCGCTGTAAAACACATCCCTGTCATGCATTAGCCTTGTTCAGTTATCCAGTTGGCCATTCCTCATTCCAGGCAGAAGTCTGTCTGCTTTGCAGCTGCAGAGACATCCCCACTGGAGACAGAGGCAAAGCTTCCACGGCTTTGAGCACAGAGCTGGAGCAAGCCCTTGGCTACTGACAACATTTTTAATGTCCCAAAATAAAGCAGCAAGCCTGGCAGGGTGGGAGGGTGCCCTTCATCCCGTGTGTCCATCAATCTGTCTGGATGAGACAGAGCAAGAGCCTATTCCCTGTGAGCCTGACTGGACACCAGTGCTGGGGCCATAAATCAGTTGAGTGAATAAGCAAAACATTTGGGAGTCAGAGGATTTATAAATATTGGAGGTGTCACAAGGAGTTATTTATGGGCAATACACAGTGCAATACACAGACAAGATGTGACATAATTGCTGGCAGACTGGTGAGCAAAATTAGCCAAACCTGTAGGGAAGTGACAGGCAGTGAGTGGTTCATGGGGAGGGGATGGGTGCAGAGGCTCGGGATGTGCCACGGGCACGGCACAAGCACAGACACAGTGGGGACAAAGCCATTAGCACAGACCTAAACCAGTAATAATAATCAGCAACAGAGGCAGCATTCTGTTTCATGGGAGCATATACTCATGGATTCTCCTGAGCTGGAAGGGACCCACTAGGATCACCCAGTCCAGCTCCCTGCCCTGCACAGACACCCCAACAACCCCACGCTGTGCATCCCTGAGAGCAGTGTCCAAACACTCCTGGAGCTCTGGCAGCCTCGGGGCCGTGCCCATTCATTCCCTGGGGAGCCTGGGCAGTGCCCAGCATCCTCTGGGGGAAGAACCTTTCCCTGAGCTCCAGCCTGAGCCTGCCCTGGCACAGCTTTTCTCTTTGTAATTCTCTTTGAGATTCTCTTTGTAAATCATGAAAATCAGGGCAGTCCTGTCACAGAAAATGTTCTAAACAAAATACCAAATTGTTGTGTGCTCAGTCAAATTCTAGCTGCACTTTACCCCAGAGATCCAGATACTCAGTGAGTATATTTCACCTAAAATTTCTCTTTCAGCTTTGCGTTGGCTTTCTGTCGTTTTTTGTTAACTTGAAGTAATCTCTTGAGCTTGAGTCTTCCCATTTCAGATGAATTTTAAAGGAAAATTTCAAATGCTTTGTTTAGAACCATAGAACTGAAGGCCAATGAACTGCAGAAGGGAAACTTCATGAAAACTTCTGAGCAAGTCACAGAGGGGGAACGTCACAAGCTCTCCAGTGATGAATGGAGGTCTTGTGTAGAGTGGGGAGGAATGCCCAAGGATCAGATTTTGTGTGACTTATCCCTTTGGTAAACCTATACCTGACCTGATCTTCTCCTCTGCCCCAGGGATTATGAACACGACCTAAGTGCTTGCTCAGGATCCACAGACACACAAACCAGATACCCTGTACCCATTTATGTATGAAAGTGGCACTGATAGCAAAGGCCAAGAGGAGACACACACCATCCCTGTTTTCTAAGGGAGCAAAAGCCATTAAGCCCCACCAGTGAGCAGGACAGTGAATCCATATCCCTTTGGAGCAGCAGGGATGGGATGGCAGCATGAGAACCCGTCAGTCTGTGCCTTTCCATGGCCACAACACTCCCACAGATTTTTCATAACAGAAACAGACTTTGATACAGGCAATAGATTTACAGCAAGTATCACAGCAAACACAACAGAGTCTCACTGCCAGGAAGGAAAGATAATGTATGTCTACTCACTGTTCCAAGAAAGGATGAGTCTGGGATAAAAACCCTTAGGAACCCCAATGTATCTGTGCCACGAGTCCCCTGCCAGCTCCAAGGGACAATGACAGCAGATCTCCAACAGCCTGGCATCTTCCCAGGGAAATCATTGTACCCTACAGGAGCCAAACACTACAGTAGCCCACTACTCCCAGAACGTTTACCACCATTTCCAGACCTACTGCAACACAAAGCCACATTCAGTGTGACAGCAAAGGTGCCACTTCACACTCCCAGCTCTGCATCACCCCAAACAAATCAGTGGTGACATGGCCAAACTCACCACCCTAGAGGCTGAGAATCTGAGATGACCCTCTGGAAGTCCCCTCTGCGTCTCTGGGCCCACGGTGGCTTTGTTCACTCAGAGCACAGAGCTCTTCATAGCTGTCCAGCGTGTCCCCTGGTCCCAGATATCAGTGACCTGTGGGAAGGAAGATAAGCCCCTTATAAGTCTGGTGTAAATGTCACTAAATGGCAAAAGAAACAGCAAACTGTTGTCCCACTCACACCTCTCCACTCTCGCAGAGGGTGAGGCTGTGCTCAGGAACTGCCAGGTGTCTCCATACTGAGCTGGAGCAGCCCTGGGGGCTCATTATAGCCCCACGCTCCCCCAGCCCAGGGGAGGTGCCCTGGAGCCCTTGGCAAGGCCGGCCACGGCTGGGGCCAGCCTGGCCAGATGCGACCATCAGTCAAGGCCATGCTGCATCCCCAACGCAAGACCTTGTGCCTCAAAGAAGGACAAACATTTGTGCAGATCCAAGGAAAGGACAGGCTGTACACCAGGTTGTGTAGGACACACCAGCAGATGGGTTCTCAGAGGCCATGAGTCCTTAGGAGATCTCACATTCCTAAGCAAAAAAGTAAAACCAGTGAATCTGTGTATGGGTCAGCCACACCTGGGCTTGGCCCTCAGCAGAAGAGTCCCTCAGTCTGTGCTATTCCAAGAGGCCTGAAAGAAATCCAGTTGCTCTAGAAGAGCTTCACTGCTACAGCCAAAAGACACACCTCAGTTTGCTCCTTTCCTTCCAACACAGCCACAGGCTGATCCCTTTCCCATGAGCAGCAACAAGGCCACTTATTCCACTAGTGGAAGGTTCCCTGCCCATGGCACGGAGTTGGAATTAGATGATCTTAAAGTTCTCTTCCAACCCAAAGCACTATGGGATCTATGATTTCCATGGACAGGTTTACCCCAGAAGTACAAGTGCAGTGCATTGTGACCCCAAATATTTTGCTTCCGGTCTGCCCTTGCAACTTTTAAACCGCCCTTCCTCTGCTCAGAAAGCTCCCCTAAAGCAGAGGGACCTTTGCTTAGTTCCTGATGTTCACACAGATGGCCAGGCTGGGAGTGCAGGTTCCCTTCTCCCAGCAGCTCGACCTTCAGGCAACAAAACCTGCTTGGCCTGAAGACTTCTTTCACTCACTTTGGCCTGAGGGCCCACAGTCATTGCTGTCCTTTGCAGTGGGTGAATAAATTCATATTAAATCTCATGTTCAATTGGAGAGGAAGGGTTTGCTCCAGAAGGTGGCAAGAGAAGTGTTTTTACTGTGATGGCCAGGGTTCACAGGCTGTCTGGGCTGGCAGAACCAGAACAAAGCTCTCCTCTGGTTTCCTATGAGAAGATGATAATTTTAAAATCTGAGGCTAATATGACGGGAACACACAAAAACCCTTGGTGTCACAGCTTAGACTCCTGTTAGATTGCATCAAGACAGAAGAACCACAAAGAGCACCATTTCCACTAGTCTGAGAAAGAAGATTCTCACCCAGGTATCAAAAACGTCTCCCTTGCAGGGCTGGGAATCACCATTTCAACCAACAACTTAACAGATAAATGTGAAAATTAAATTCTGGAGTAATTTTCTTCATTCCTTCTTTCTTTTCGACCTCTGTTGCTGGTGACAGTGTTTAAACCTTCCCAGTTCATGAGAAAACCATGTCAACAGAAGAAAATGGAATTGCTCAAACTGATGCCTGGGCTAAGATCTTTCAGTTCTACATCCCCTGTTACCTTTGCAGTGATATAAAAGTAGAAAGTAGAAGTGATTACAAAGTCAAATATAAACCATTTGAAAGTTGGCAAGCCAAGAAAATAAGACAAGGATCTGGGAAATCTAGACTGTTGCTGGAAAATCCTCTCAGTAGCAGCCGTGTTTTCTAGCAGTGTGGGACTCCCACAGCATTTTCACCTGCTTTGGACAATGATCATCCCAAAGATGTTCCCGCAGACATCAGTCCTGCTGGCTCAGGATAGCAGTTTGTGACTTTGCTGACTGGATGCTGCACCTTTAATAAACCCCATTGCCAGACAAGTCTCTAAAGACAGTAACACTTTGGGTAAGCCCTGGGAATGCTCCCACAGGAAGCATTTACCTGTCTCTACTGAAACCTGAACTCAGCTCTCCTCAGCTGCTGCAGGAGCAGAGTTATCTCAGAGAGCCTGAGCTATCCTGAGCCACAGGGATTTCTGCTGTTCCTCTTCCCATGTGCTCTCCCCTTCCAGGCATTTACTCCCCACAGAGAAGTGTCAATGGTATTTAGTCTCCAATCACATTTAGCTGTTGGGTTTCAATAACTGAGGAATTCCTAATTAGACAGACAGTGGGGTCTAGCAAGTCCCAGGAGAGCCACAACTGATCCTGTTCCACTGATCCCACAAACCTGATCGTGCTTTGCCTCATTTCCAGCCCTGGTTTTACAGTTTTCTTGGGGCCTCTCCTCCAGAGGGACTGATAATTTAAAACCATCTGCAACAGAACAACCTCCTCCAAGAGCCTGACCTTCTTCCATTTCACAGCTTGTTTTCCACCCACCCACCCAAGGCCCTGTTAACCCCTGTGTGCCAGGGCTGAGACACCACGTGCTGCTGGGAAGCTGCAGAATGTCACAGCAAGGCTGAGACGCTCAGTGGGCACTGCTTTCCCTGCAGAGGGGATGTTTTTCCCTGGAAGTCCATTCACCTAAGGAAGGGCAGTGAAGAAATGTCAAGAGGCAACAGCTGAAGAACAGTTATTTCAGATTGAAATTAGAAGTCTGTTTTAACTGGAAACAAGACTCTTCCAATGTTCTGTTTTCCCTGTAATTCCCTTCTTGGAATATTGGTGTGAAGTCTTCCTGCTCCGACCAGTGACAACTGGCACAGCTCTTCCTACAGACTTTGGCACCCACATGGCTCAGAAAGGGCAAGAACTCAAGAAACCAAGACTGGGTAGGTCCAAAACCCTGTCTGGATTTTCAGTCCATAAATAAATGACCAAGGTCAAAAACCAAGCCAAGACACCCCATTTCCCTGCAGCCTGGTGGCCAGTCCTGACTGTGCTGAGGGTGGTGGAGGTGGTGGCAGGGAGGCTTCTTTGGGGCAGAAATATCCACATATGAAATGGGTGAAAATGTGCAAAGCTCAGTGGTCGTGTTCCAAGTCCATCTTGACTTAACAGTAATGACAATCCCATAAACACTATACAAGAAAATGGGTATGGAATGTGGAATAAAGGCCCAAATTCACGAAAATTACAGGTACCTGCAGCCCTCCAACCACCCAACACACAAATCAGGTGAGTCTGGCAGTGCTGGTCATGCTGGTTATGTGTGACTACAGGGACATTGTCTGTTCAGATCAGGCCAGGGGCCAGCTGGGTGACAGAAGAGCATTTTGGTTTTCCCAGGAGAATGCCCTGCACCAGGATGAGGAACAGTCACACTATGCATGTGGGTCTTCCATGTGAGTCTTCCCTATCCACAACATTTGAATTTAAGTAAATGTGATGTTCCAAGTACTGAGTACTTGCTGCTCCCTTCAGTGGGAGATGCCCATTCCCATTTCAGTCCCTCAACACCAGTTCATCCACATTGTAGAGTCCAGAAGAAATCGAAGGGACTTGTTTCAGGCTTGAACCCGTGGTTATTTCCCCTCCCCGCCTGAGGTGCCAGTGTGTCCCTCTGTCACCTGCAAGCTGAGGGCTGCTGTCACTGTGCACACAGAGCCAGGGTCAGACCCACTGCAGTTCACTGGACTTTCACACAGCATACAGAGATCAGAACCAGGGGAGTGAATGCAAGAGGCACCTGTGCTCTGCTTTCACAGTGCAGATCAGCTCCCTCATTCCCACAGTACAGAGAATTCATTCTGTTCCCTTGTTCAGGATTGGTTTAGTGTTTGCATCCATGACTGACTGGAGGGGTTTGCTAGTCTAGGATTTAGTTGGAGCCTGGCTGCCTATAAACCCAATATTCCCACTTTTCCTGGTAGTAGCTGCTCCCATGACCACCTTCCTTGCATATTCCAGTCCCAAGGCTGGGATTTACTTACCATTTTCCATCCACAAAAGCAAAATAGTGGGCAACAGACCTTTAATAAAGACTCACCAAAGCTGTGATTAAACATCTACTTATTACCAGACATATCCTTCCACCAGGACTTTCCACCCCCCTTGAGACTGTGAAGAGAACAAGGGTTTAAGCCCCTCTGGGCTTTAATGAATGCAGGGAACAAGGGGTGCCTGTACCACTTCCATTGGACCCTACATGGCCATCGGGCTTTCCTAAATGTCCCTCTCCAGCTGAAATTACCTGGGTGTATTGGGAACACTTTACAGACACCACCCCTCAAGCATGCAGAGGGTTAAAAAAGCTCACTGCATGCAGCAAATTAAACAATAATATGCAACCAAGGGTTGAAGGCTTTATCTCACTTCCCCTCTCTGCCTCAAACCAGAGGCACAGCAAACCCCCAGTTCTGAGTTCTTTATGTTGTTACAGGACTTATTGTGACCTGCCAGTGGCGACAGATGAAACAAGCCCCATCCTGGCCTGCCCAGCTGTTTTAATGTTTCATTCCCTGATGTGCTGGCAAGTTTGACACGGAAATAAATGGTAAGAAATTCTCTCTGGAACCCCAAGAGGCCACAGCATGTGCCACCTTCGCACTGTCTGTGTGGGACACTGGAATTAATCTCAACACTGTCCTGGTAGTGCCTGACCTGTGCCGGCACCAGTGAATGCCTGGCACCTACAGAAGTGCCAGGGGACTCCCATTTCTGGGTATGCTGCCCCATTCCCTCTGAAGTTTGTTCACTGTCACACTCTCTCTTTATCCATCATTAAAATACCAGAATAAAATAAGTGTCATCTTGAGCCAGAAGACTGTGCCAGGATCCAATGGAGAAATAATCTAAATCATAGTATTATAAAATCATGGAATGGTTTGGGTTGGAAGGGACCTTAAAGCTCAGCTCGTTCCACCCCCCACCAAGGGGGAGGGGGAAATCAGGTTGCTTAGACCCCCCTCCAGAAAATGGATATAAAGAAAAAAAAATGAAATATAGAAAAAGAAACACGGAAATACAGAAAAACATGGAAATAGAGAAAAACAGAGGAAAAGAGGGCATCTCTCTCCTTTCACCCCCACTTCTTCCATGAATCCTGTGGTTTCACAGAAGGGTCAGTGAGCTCCCCTTTCTGCAGGAATGAAGCACCCAGGGTCTGTCCCTGTGCAGAGTCTGTCCCCTCGCAGGGTCTGTCCCTGTGCAGGGTCTGTCCCCCCGCGGGGTCTGTCCCTGTGCAGAGTCTGTCCCTGTGCAGGGTCTGTCCCTGTGCAGGGTCTGTCCCCGTGTGGGGTCTGTCCCTGTGCAGGGTCTGTCCCCCCCGCAGGGTCTGTCCCTGTGCAGGGTCTGTCCCCGTGCAGGGTCTGTCCCATGCAGGGTCTGTCCCTGTGCAGGGTCTGTCCCCCTGCGGGGTCTGTCCCTGTGCAGGGTCTGTCCCCCCGCGGGGTCTGTCCCTGCGCAGGGTCTGTCCCCGTGCAGGGTCTGTCCCTGTGCAGGGTCTGTCCCCGTGCAGGGACTGTCCCTGTGCAGGGTCTGTCCCCTCGCAGGGTCTGTCCCCGTGCAGGGTCTGTCCCCGTGCAGGGACTGTCCCTGTGCAGGGTCTGTCCCCTCGCAGGGTCTGTCCCCGTGCAGGGTCTGTCCCTGTGCAGAATCTGTCCCTATGCGGGGTCTGTCCCCCCCGCAGGGTCTGTCCCCCCGCAGGGTCTGTCCCCAACCTCTCCCGCCTTGTCAAGCTGATCACACGGAGCTCAAACTCAGCAAGTTCGCCTCCGGGTCCGGAGCAGGTGCCCAGCACTCACCTGCGGTGTCACCCTGGGTGTTCTCTCTGGCCGAGTGCTGTCGCAGCCGCAGCTGCAGCCGGGGCCGGGCTGGGGTCAATGCTGGTCCCTCCGGACTGGGCCGGCTGGAGCCTCCTCAGGCTCTCTCTCCGTGTCGCCTCCCTCCCGTCGCTGTCCCGGCGCGGTGTCGCCCGCGGGCGGGGCCGCCTGTCACAGGGCTGTTAGCCTGCGAGACATCCAGAGGATTGGGATTTTTATGGGCACCCGGGCACCTGCCTCCTATTCGTTATTATTTCAGTCCATTCCAGTAATGGTGCTGAGCAAATTTGAGATGAACGTAATTCTTCAGCGTTTCACAAGTCAGTGGGATGGTGCTTTGTCTGTGGATTGTGTTTCCTCTTCACAGCAACTCGTTACAAAGTTTGACACAACTGAAGGGTTCTCGATGTTTTAAAGGAAACTGGAGTTCAGCTGGTTTGGAACCCATTACAGGACTAAGTAGGGTCCCTCACAGAACAGATGAATTGAACTTCAGATAAAAGTGAGTGGCCAAGCATGGTTAAAGATGAGGCTTCTTCTCATACACTCCTTTTTTAAAATAACTCCTTGAAAAGTCAGGTTTGTAAGGGATGGACAGAGCCCTTCACAGCAGCAGCTCACAGTGTTAAATGTGAATTTATCTCACAGTGTTAATGTGAATTTGTAGTGTACACTGAGCAGTCTGAGCCTGCACTCCTGTTACACAGCCAAGAGCAGCTGCTGTTACCTACAATCTTTTGTACACCTTTGGAATTAAACAGCTTTAAGGGGGAATTAGGAACAAAAAGGTCAGGGTGGAAATGGCGATCAGACACCTCAGCAGACTTGTATTAGTAAGGGCTTCCTCTGCTGTGAGAATTTATCCAGAGTCAGCTGGAGTGATGGAGATAAGTCTTGAGGAAAAACAAGGCAGAGGCTCAAAGTTAAAGACCCCAGGCAGAGGATGAAGAGGTTACAGACAGTTTCCTCAGCTTGCAGAGGGCAGTGGGCACCCGTGAGTCACCCAAGGGGCTGCAGGTTGCAGACACTTCAGGTGTTTCCTTGCCCATGTTGCCCATCTCAGGGACAGTCACACGTTGGGGGAACGCCAGTCAGTCATTTCAGGGGCCAGTTCATCCAGGTAGTCATGAGCACATCAGTGCTTCTAAAAAGCAGATTAGGATAAAATTCAGCTTTCTCTGTCTTGTCCTCTTCAAGGAATCCAATGTCCCTGTGGGAGAGGCTGTACCTGGAGCTCTTCCAGCCTGGAAGGTGGGCAAACCCCCTGCCACGGGATGAGACCTGCCTGGAACCACACCAGCCTCAGCCCCCACAAGAGGCAAGAACCTAAAGCAAACATCATTTCCAAAGGTTTTGCTTCTATCCAGTGAAAGCAATCCCCCCACACCAGTCAATGGGCCTGTTGTGCCCTGAATAAAACTGTACCTCAGGTGCACCCTGCCTTCAAAAGCTTTCATTGAACAAAGGAACAGCAAAGGCAGGAAGATGAACCAGCAGGAGGACAGCAGGTTTGCCTGCACTTTAATGTACTTTCCAAATGGGAATATCATTCCCTAGTTTTTACTTTAGATTAACCAGATTTTTGAGTTCAGATTCTCAGTCCCTTGATACCACAGAAGCCAACTGAAACCTGCTCAGGGTTTCCTGCCTTGCCCCTCCATAGCTAAACATCCTTCCTGTGGAGGAGAGCGCTGGGACACAAATTGCTGAGCTTGTACTGTACCAGATTTAAGCCAGAAAGTGCAGGTGACACATCCCAAAGGATCACATTTACACACCTTTATGCACCTTTACAGTCAGCAAAAAAAAGAAGGTCCCATTTAATGTGGTAGAAGAGAAAAAACATCTTCTGCCTCAAAAAGCAGAGAAGTACTGACAACTCAGGAGATGCTGAAATCATTCGGATAGACTTGAAACTATGTCCCAGTTACCAGACCTTTGCACTCCAAAGGGCAGCCTTATGTAATGTGCTTTACTTAGCAATCCTCTGACATGGGCCTTCCCAATAAACCAGTGCAAGGATTTGTAAGCCTGGGTATTCCCTTGCCTCTGACAGCCTCGTAAAGATTATTTCCTATCAGACATATGAGAGACTCCACTGGAAGCCCACCAAACACTGCATCTGAGCTGACCTGAGCATGTCAGATTCCAATTCTAATTTCATCCCAAATTAGCAGGTGGTTATTGATTGTCTCAAAATGGCATTTGTCAGGAATGAAAATTCTTTGCCAAAATAAGCCATTCAGTGTTATTTATGACATAGACAAATTCTGTTACTCTCCCATGGGGTATTATCCTCAAACACTGTTGACTCAGCCAGCCCTGGCCCTCTCTCCTTTTATGTTTGAATGCAAGCCATTAAACTATCTTTTAGAAGTTGTGCTGAGGGCACAAAATCACCTCACTTCTCCAACAAATGAGGACAAAACACAGAAATGACCCACTAGTACATGAAGTCTGAGAACTCTGAGCCTTTGCTGTGACAGACTGACCACAAATCCCCTCTGTGCTCTTCTCAAGCTTCGTGCTCAGTGTGGAGTCCCAAAGAAGTGGCCATGGACACCAGAGGCAGTTGTACACATTGTCACAATTGTCACATCCCAGCCAGCCTTCTGACCCCCAGCATACTGCGTTGACAGGAGTGTCCTACACTCAGACACCACAGCACTGTTGGAGATCCAAGCACGAGCTCCACACCAACCCAGGATGCAGCTGGTGGCTGAGGGGACAAAGATCTATTTTTGATGACATTTGCCACCCCTCAAGCAGCCATCCAGTATGACACATCACAGTCCCTTCAGACACCTGAGCCTGTACCCTGTCACCTTTAAAGGCCACACTCCTGCAGGGAGTACTGGAAGGCTGGGCTGGAAAGTGGCTGATCCTGTGGAGAACCAGCCCATCAGCTGAGTAACCTGTCCATAGCCAGGAGCTCAGCACACACCTGGACATGAAGAGAAGGACACTGAAATGCAGAAACTTTACCAGGGAAAGTGTAGGGGATCCATCCCTTCCATTACCACTCCCAGGCAGGAAAGCCAAACTCCCCTCCCAGCTGTCCTACAGCCTTGGACCAAAGGGCTGGAAGCACCTGTGGGGCAGAGAAGCTGCTGCAGCATCCAAAAGCACTGGGACCCTTCCACAGGGTTCAGCTGCAAACAGGGTCATTGTCACCAGAGCTTCTTTATAACTACTGTCCTTTTCCCCCACCCTTAGCCATCCACTCCCACCAGATCAATAATCACACCTTCCGAATAGCAGCAGGCGCACGTGGGAATGCTCCAAGAATTCAGTCACTTAAACATGAACCAATACCTAAGCAGCAGGGATAACCAAACTGGGATAGCCAAACTGGGAGAACCAAACTGGGACAACCAAACTGGGTTTCTGATTCCCCTCTTTCGGGCTCCTTCAGGTGGAATTAGTCCATGCCAAAGGAGATGTCCTAAGCACTGAGCCGGTCCCAGAGCCAGAGAGGAGCCTGCCCTTGTGAACCTGACTGCTCTTGGGGTAACCTGACCTCCCACCCCAGCACAAACCAGCCCAGATGACGCTCAGCAGTGCCCAGCCTACAAGTGCTGCCTTGGGCCCTGAGCTAGGGTAGGCAGGTCAGCATCATCCTGTCACTCTGGCTTGGCTGGCACTTGCAGGGCCCCTGATGGTCTTGTGAGAGCTTTGACCACGTCATGAAGGCAGCTGAGCATTTTGTCCCCACACAGCCCATGGCAGCCAGGTGTGACCTGTTCTGCTGTGTGACAGGGACCCAGTGAGAGCAGTTCCTGCTCACTGCCAGGCACAGGGCCGGGCCAGGAACCTCAGCATTCCTGTGAGAGCTGGGTGTTGGGGAGCTGTTCCCTGGTGGAAGGGGCAGCCCCAGCAGAGGCTGGACAGGGACCTTACTGATCAGATAAACTCAACCCAGCATCTGAAGTGGGTGAGCAGAGAGGGGGTGGTGGCAGGCTCCATGGAGTGTCCCCATCAACAGTCCTGTGATCATCAAAGGCCAGGGAAGAAGTCAGGTCCAAGGTCAACCTGGGAAGGCCAAACAACAATTCAGGAAAACCTGAAAACTGGTGCAACTGCAGCAAAGCACAGGAAGGGGGTGAAGGCTCAGGCCTGAGTTTAAGCAGACCCCCTTGGCCACGGGCAGAGGTGTAGGAGGGGATCCCAAGGGCCCTAATTAGTGCCCCCACACCCATATCTCTGGATTCCAGGAGAACATTTCTGTGACACATCAGCTCACCCAAGTCTTGCACAACTGGGGACTTTTAGCACCACACTTCAAACTCAGCTTCCTCCCTTCCCACTCTGCCTTCCGTAAACCCTCCTGCCCCTATGGTGGTTCTGCTCTCCTCATGTGACAGGAAAATTTGTACTATTTAATGAATGTGCCATTCCCTACTTTGGAACTGAAGAGGAAAGTCCATTTTTGTTGGGAGTTTCTGTTGTTCTGAGATATCCAAACTGAGATGTTTCTCCCACACTCTCTCAGTCTCAGTCTCTAGAAAGCATCTATGAGATCCCACTATCTTAACTTCAAAACCATTGCAAGACTTTTCCCAAGGAATTTCATTTGATTCCTGTGCATATGCAGTGGATTGATAATGCTCTCCAGCACAAAAGTTCTCATCCAGGTTCATCCCTGCAGGTGCAGCTACTGCCCTGTTTTCACACTAATGCTGACTTCATAAAGTGTCACAGGCAGCCATCCTTCTGTTCAGGATCAAAGCTGCAGCAAGGAAGATCTCAGAAGTCTCTGACAAAGTAGTTTCTTGCTAGGGCTGTGCTGTGAAGCTGAACCAGCTGTGAACCCAACCATGGGAGTCTCCTTTCGCCAGTTATTTCTCTGCCCCAGGGATGAGCCAAGCCCAGAACTGGAGATGCCCAGGAAGCCACATGGCTGGCCCAGGCAGTGGGAGAAGATGAAGACACTTCAAGGCTCCTGAAGATGCAAAACTTAATTTCTCAAGTCACCTCAGTTTGAAACATCCAGCCCTAAGAGGTACCGAGTACCTGGAGCCCTTCCTGACATCACTGGGATCACCTGGATGCACAGTTCTTGGTGCCTGCATGCTGGGAAAACCACTGGGATACATCTTGGTGCTAAGGGGTACCTGAATTTGATCCTGAGTGAACTAAAACATTCTGTGTTCAAATAAATCACCTTCCCCTCCTTCAACATTTCCCACTGACTTTTGTCACCTCGTTGCAACATTATTCCCTTCAACACAGCCGAGTTTGCAACTGCCTGGGAAAAGCAGAGCCTCTGAATAGGAACAGGCTGATGATCCCGTGTCTGCAGCCCAGTTTACAAACTGTCTCTGGCAGTTTCCAGGAGTTGGTTTTCCTGGATTGCTTTGGTGACCCACAGTCACACACACTCTGTGTTTTCCACCCCCAGGCACGTCCTGCTGTTCCTGGCTGGGCAGACAGGCAGGCTCCGGGCTGGGGAGGGACACAGTGAGCAGGTCACTTTTCAGGGAGATGGATGGATGGGGGATGGATGGGTGGATGGATGGATCATTGAAAAGAGCAGGATAATGTCAGGGGTGCTGATCTGTCCTGGTCAGACTGGGAGAAGGGAGAAAAGGAGGGGTGGGTGTCAGAGAGGGATCCTGTGTCAGAACTGTGATGGATGAGGGAGATCCATGTTCTGGGAAGGGTGGCCGGGGCAGACAATGCCAGTGCCAGGAGCTGAGCAGGAGGAAACCAGACCCACGCAAAGGCCCTGATTAACCCTGCATGGAGACAGACCTGGGCTGCTGCTCTGGGGCAAACTGAAGGGCAAGCAAACTGCTCATAGTTTGGGCATTTCCAAATCCAGCATGTCCTTGTCAATCTCTTGGACTGACAGACTGAGGGTCCCAGGTGGTTCAGAGCTGTGTGTGACCATGACAGTGAAGGGGTCATGCTCTCATTCATGTGCTCTTCAGCTTCATTCAGCTTATTTTTCAGGCATCTCTCATTTTGCACTCACCACTCACTCCTCTCTTTGCACCCAGTGAGTTCCAGTTTGAAGGGGTATCCACAGCAAAGTTTCTTTCCCCACAGTGACCACAGAGGGGCTGAGCTGTCTGGGCAGCCCTCAGTGAAGAGGAGAAGGGGAGAAGCCTCACATATTTATCCAGCTGACCTGTACTCCTCAGTCCCACTACCAGTCTGGACTCCCTCTGGCTCTTCAGGCCAGGTGGGTCATGCTGACAGTTTCCCAATCCTTGCTGGGAGCAGGAGCGCACTGGTGCTCTCCTGGCCATCCTTCCCACCCTTTCATGGCAATATTGAGTGACTTGGATCCCACTCCAAACTGGAAGCAGAGCAGAGAGGGAGCTGCTGATGCAGGAGGGTAGGTCCAACACAGACAACAAGATTCTAAGCAAGCCAGAGGAAAACTCTAAAGAGCTCTAAAAAGCAGGGAGCAATCCAATAAACCATTAACTGCTGCTGCTCACCTTCTGCAAGTATATGAAAACAAAATTTCTGGGCTTTGTGCATGTTTATCTTTCAAAGCACAATTTTAGTTCTCTGTCCCATACACCTACACTAAAAATCCAGCTTTCTCTTCCTGGTGTAGTATTTTCCCATCTATCCATCATCTTCTAAGTGGCTATCTGATACTCCAGGTGCCTTTCTTGTCCCTGTTGTCCCTCTTTATTTATCCTGCTGGACAATTTGTGTCTCCTTTGCAACTTATGAACATACACCTCATTGATAAGGGCATTGCGATCTGCAGTTTGTCTTCTCTGGAAGGGTTCTGGCCTCCTGCCTGACTCTCTAGGTATGCCTGCAAAAATAGCACAAGTGCATCGCTCACTGCTGACCACAGCCTTGAGAAATAAACTTCCTTAAACAACAAGCCACAGCCGTCTGCGGCAGAAGCCAAGACTCACTGGCCTTGCCACATGCCACAAAGGTCACCAGCCCCAAACTGCCCCAGCAGACAGGACAGAATGCCAGAAGCAAAGGACATATAAATCTAATGACTGTCAGCTTAACTATGTCAGCTGATTGCTGAGCTCAACCAGAGGGGGAAAGGAGAAGATTGGCCCCAGTTTAACTTTATAAGTCTAATGAATTGGGGCTCCTTTCAAGACAAGTGGTTTTAGCAATTCCTTAAACATTTCACTCAGGAAAGGTCCTTTAACCCTCAGCTCTGTGGTGTAGCAGGCAAACCATTCATGGGTCCCAGAGCTGGTCAGAAGGTGGCAGGAAAGCTGGGAATCTCCACAGAGCAGCTGAGGCCTGTAGGATTTATTTATCTGCTGTAATACTTGAAAATGGTTTATTATTTGCCACTTTACAATGCCCTAAGCATTGTTTCCAGAGATGCAAGGGCAAAGCACTCCTACAAGGCTCAGGGTCAAGCAAAGTCACACAGTCACAGAATTATGGAGTCATTCAGGTTGGAAAATCCCTCGAAGGTCATTGAGTCCAACATTCCCGCAGCACTGCCATGTTCACCACTTGACCCTGCCCCCGAGTGTCCACACATATTTTGAACACTTCAAGGGACGGTGACTCCACCACTGCCCTGGTGGATACCTGGCCTGGCAGGTGACAGAGGGAAGCAGCTGGGTCACTGCTGGTCACTGAACCATGGAGGTGGCAGTGGAGGGGGGCTCTGGAGGTCCCCAGTCCATCCTCCCCCTCAGGACAGGACTATCTGGAACACCAGATTGGAGCAGCCAAGGCTTTTCCATTGAGTCTCAGCTAACACCCCAAACTCTCAGAAGGAGAGAGATTCCCCCGCTCTGATGACCTGTCCCAGGCCTGCACCAGCCTCCTGGAGAGGCCCTTTCCTAGTGCCCCACATGAACCTCCTGAGATGGAACTTGTGGCCATTGCCTGTTGTAATTTGGAAGCACAAAGAGGAGTTTGTCCCTCTGTCCCCTCTGTGACCACCCTTGCTCTGCTGGCCACATGGATTTAACCCAGGGTGCAGAGCTTTATGATGGGCACACAGAGATGGTTCATCTTCAAGCTGGCACCAACCTAAGAACACCTCCTTTCCAGGTGGAATGGTTGTGCTAACTGAGCAGTGAACATGAGATGATAGTGAAGTTTCTGTGTACAAGTACCAGGGCAAAACTACAAAAACTTGCTTTGTTAAATGTGTGGAAATGGATAAAGGGCTAAAAAGAGGCAACAAAAATTAATACAAGAGAGCTCAAGGTGAAGGTGAAGTAACAGTGCCTGTCAGCAAAGGCATGACATGAAGAAGGGCAAGCACTGCAGAAAGGAGAACTCCTGAGCTGAAAACCATCTTGACAAATCATCTCCCATAAGGCAATTTGGAGGTGAAAGCTTCCAAATCTCAGCATGCCGGAGTCAGGGATTTAGGATTCCTGGCAACATTTCTCTTCTAATGATTTTGCTTACCAGAAAGCCTGTCATTAAAGCTCTGTGAGGAATTGCTGCCATGCTGCAGTCTGATATCAGCTATTATTAATAACTGAGGAGTCCTGGCTTATGAAAGGAGTACATTTGGGTGTGCTCAGAGAACATCCACGTTGTTTTGTCTACCTTCAATGAGGAGGAAACCGTGAGTGATCAAGTTCTTTTGACCTTGCACAGGTGCTATGAAGATGCCATTCCTGCCAGGGAATTGGGTCTATTGCTACACTCAGGGGCCTAACTCTGATCCTCAAGTTTTTGTCACATTACGGAGTCAATTTTAAGTGTAAGACCACAGTTCAGCTGTTTCATCCCTGCACTGGGGCAGATTTTCATCTATCTGGTCCTTGAAATCTGCTGCTTTCCTTCATTTCTATGTTACATAACTTCCTGAGGCTTCAGTCTGAGACTGACTTAAGTGGAGACACTCACAAATGAGAGACCCAAGAGTAGGGACCTCCACACCAAACACAGATGAAAAAATTTGGTTTTTTTTTTCCTACTGACCTTGATTCCCCAAGGTACTCCCTCCACATCTTCCTCACACCTACAGATTCTGTCATGTTTCTTGTCCTGACGATTCTGAGAAGGAGTGTTTTGCCTGCTTTTATGTCTTTTCCAACCCGGTCTGTTTGCAAAGCCTGGTTAAGTGATTAAGTAAGAATTGACAAATATCAACCTAGGTAGGACAGTACAAATTCCTTAAGACAAGCAGTGAAAAAATCTAGACCAAAAAAAGATGAAATGGGTTGACTCTGCAGTGCTGAGAGGGTGAGAATATGTGAAGCCTCCATTTTAAATCATAATGATGGCAAAAATGGTGATGACAAAGCTGACTGGAGAACAGAGGACACAGGAATGGAAATCACCATGAGAGTGTAGATGGAAAACTCAGGTGCAATTCCAGCACAAGCTGGTAAGTATTGCTGTTAGGGAAATACCTAGCGAAATATCAGTACCAGCTTTTGATCCCAGTTTTTGAGGCCTCCATCACAATCCAGGGAACACAGCTGTTTGTTCATGTTGAAAACCAATTTTCTCAAGCAGGAGGATATGTGGAGGTGGCACCATGGGCTGCTCAGGCAGTGGAGAGCAAGTTGTATTAAAATAGAGTGAGTAAGGTGACTTTGTTCAGCCCAACAAAAGAGAAATGGGTGATAAAAAATATTAAATATCTTACAAAGGTAAATACCAAAATAGGAGACAAGGTGAGAGAAGGTCAAAGAAAATAACTGTCCATAAAGAGGAATATCAGGAGACTTTTAACCACCAGATGTGGTTAGCCCAGCCTCCTGGTTGGAATAACAAGGTGGAGGGTCTGACAGAGTTACCATAGATTTATTTTATAATGGGAACTCGGTGTCACAGCTTCTGCCACTCAAATTCAGAAGCCTTTTCTGAGGTCAGGAGATCTGGGAGGACAAATGGCCAGGAGACACTGAGCTCAGAAACTCTTGGCTGCAGTAAATGCCAGTCGGGAGTGACTTGCTATACAGCTATTTTGGCAATTTATTGTCCTGACCCTTGGACATGCTCTTTCAATTGCCAGCCTCCAGTGAACTGTGTGCACAGCACTATGGCCCCCGTGTCCTAGCCCAGCAGCAGGGACATGGGGAGAGCTCTGGGTACCCCGGAGCAGTCATTTGGGTGAAAAAGACATTGTCACGGCAGCTTCACAGTCTGCCAGAAAAGCCCTTGGAACAGGAGGTCCCAATTCTTACCCACTGAAAGACCTCCACATCCTTTAGACAGAAATTCCAGATGGGTGTGTCATCCAAACAGAAATACCCCTTTTGTGTGTGTCTGTTCTCTGCTGTGATGGTTCTTCCACAGTTTGTGTGTGGGTCCCTCTGTCAGCATTTCATGGGACCTGCTAGGGGCTCTGGGGCCTCAGAATCACCAGTTTCCTGGGGTTCATGACTCTGCTGACTTGTGATGGAGAATGTGGGAAGCTGTGAGCAAGGGGTGTCCCCTCCTCCCCCTATACACCCAGCTGACAGCAGAGCTCCTGCCCCAGCACCCTGCAGCCAGGGGCTGTGTCCCTGCTGCAGACCACAAATTACCCACAGCCAGCTTTAATACCTCTGCAAGAGTTATGCCCCAAAGCTTTCAGTCCCAGCGGCTCTGGAAGGGGTCAGTCCCTCTGCCTGTCCAAGCAGGTGTTGATAATAAGGAAATGCCCCCCCGTGGTGAGAGGAATTTTAGAAGCTGTGAGGAGAGGTTGCAGGGCAGGGAGGGCAGTGCAGGCGGCTGCACCCACTGACTGCCCTGGCTACACGGCCTCCCTGCAGACAGATCCCTGGCAGAGCCTGTGCCAAACACAACTGCTACAACAGCCCTCAGGCCATGCCTTGTGGTTCGGAACATTCTGCTGCAGCAGGAATATCCCCAGATTTTCCTGAGGAGATGGGAAACACAGAGCTCTTGCATGGTTTAACTTGAGAAATGAGCATTCCTGAGGCAACGGCTAGAAAAATCTTTCTCCAGATTTCAGAACAAAACACACAAGACACAAGCATTCTACAGTCCACAGTCCCTTTTGGAGCTACAGAGAGTATGCAGAAGCTCTCAGTCATTTCCCCATGTTTGGTGAGATGCACTGAGTAATTTGGTTGTGAATCAAAGAAATCTCGGTGCCACCATTCAGAAAGGAAATTCAGCATGCAAACAGCAGGAAGCAAAGCCAAATAAAAGTCTCTTCATACTCATAAATTATGTTTTCCCACACTCCATCACTCCCCAGAGGTGAGGAATTACCTTGCTTTGATTACCCTGGATGAAGTGGGTGAAGGGGACCCAGGGCGAGGTGCTAAGACCAGGGCTGTGCTAACGCAGCTCTGGCACAGCCCCATCACCACCTGCAGCGCTTGGCTGTTTGTGCTGACTCCCTGTGAGTATTTGGGGTAACCCCCGAGTTCCCAGCACACACATTCCAAATGAAATGATCCAGCAGAGCCAGCAGAGCCTCTACTCCCACCAGTGGCAGAACCTGCCTCCCTTTCATGCCCTATTCCCCTCACAGGGCTGCAGGAAGGAAGCTGGCCAGGGCCTGTTTAAATTGAATATTAGGAAAAATTTCTTCACTGAGAGGGTGATCAAGTCCTGGCACAGCTTCCCAGAGCAGTGGTGGAGTCACCATCCCTGGAAGTATCCAGGAAACATGTGGGTGTGGAGCTTAGGGACGTGGGTTAGTGGTGGCTTGTGAGTGCTGGGTTAATGGTTAGACTGGATGATCTTGGAGGTCTTTTTGGCATAAATGATTCTGTGATCCTGTGACTCATGGTCAGGGCTGCCGGGGGGCTCAGGACCTCCAGCCCGAGCACTGCTGGTCCTGAGAAGATGCCACTCCTGCTCCTGGCTTTTTGTTTGTGCTGACATACTGTGCTCTCCAGGTGTCCTATTTCCAACGGTGTAGGACAGTGGAACTCCATGTTAAAAAAGCTAAGGATTGACCCTACAGAGGAAGCCCTGGAGCTGGGAAGGTGTGATCCCATCCCAGTTTCCCAGAACACGCCATTGAAACAGATCTCTCTTCCTCTGCCCTACAGTTTCTGTGAGGAGGGCCTCCCCTGAACCATCAATTACAGCACACAATTAGTTCCACTGAGCCAGAGTCTCCCAGCACAGTCCTGGCAAACTGCCCTTCCTCCCACTTCTCCCTCATTAGGCTGCTCCTCCCTTGCTTGGTCTTTAATTAGCTTGTCATCAGCAACTTGGCCTGACTGAATACCCTGCATTGTCCCACATAAAACTGTGTAAGACAGATGGAACACCAAAGCAGCAAGAGAGGAGGACAAGAAGACTTGCAAAGCCATCATTACGTGTCTGACTGCAGGGACAGGCTTGCTAGGGGCAGCAGTAAGATTTCATCTGGCTTGGGCAAACTGGGGTTGTTCAAACTGTAGATTGGCTGAGACCCAGCAACTTCATTTCAGCAAACCCAACATAAGTCCAGCACAGGGAGAGGCAAACCCCAGCAAAACCAGTGGCCTTAAGGAGTGAAGCTGTTTATTGTGGCACTGAAACCTACCCACGGCTCCAGCCATGCTCAACCTACCCACTCTGCTAGGAGCACCTTCACAAGGAAACGTCGCACCTCTGACTCCCTTTTTTCCCTAGTTCAGAAGCCAACCGGTGGCCTCAGGTCCCCTTTTCCCTGCGTCCTGCAGCAGGTTTATTCCCTGTGTGCCACCCACGGAGCTCACAGACACTCCTGGAGCCGCTGCCAGCACACAGGAGGGGACAGGGCAGCAGCAATGCTGGAGAGGAGGGCAGCCCAGCAAACTGGCACCTGTTGTCAGGCAGAAGCCAAGGCTTGTGTCAGCCTGCTGAAAATGTTTCCCCTTCGACCTTGGCGACCTTTCCCATCACACTTTATGAGGCAGACTGCTCCCATTAAGTGCCACTTGATCCTCTGCTAATGCAGCAGTTATGAAAGGCCCATAGCACTTGTCACTGGGATAAACACCTTCGGAGTGGGAGAAGCTGCGGGGAAGGGGCACACACACCCTCCCCCCTGCTCCCTCACGTCCCTTCCCTGTCTGTCCATCACCACTGTCACAGCCTCTGGCTTGGAGCAGGAAAGCAGAGCCTGGCTGCAGCACTGCCCTGCCACTGTGCCAGGTCCTGAACGAGCATGCAGAGAGGGGCTGCTTGGGGTGGTCAAACACTGCTCTGCAAGAGAGGGATTCAGGACACAACACTGGGTGTGTACTGTCCCTTCAAACCTGCAGATCACACAAGCTCAACCAGTTGCGATGGGGACAGGTCCTGCTGCAGCCACCCCTGTCCAGTCAGGGCTCAGAGCCCTCTGCAGCTTTAGCGTGCTCAGGAAAAAGGGCTCAAGGTGTGCCAGGGAACGTTGGACATTAGGAGGAATTTCTTCACAGAAAAGGTGATTAAACATTGCAAGGGGCTGCCAAGGGAGCTTTGGAGTCCCCAGCCTTGGAGGTACCCAAGGAACAACTGGATGTGGCACTCAGTGCTCTGGGCTGGGTGACAAGGTTGCGGTCGGGCATAGCTTGGACTCGATGATCTCAAAGGTCTTTTCCAACCTAAATTGATTGTGATTCAGTATCAGGGGAAGCATAAACCCACCTTCCCTGCTGGAAAGCTCCTTGGCACTGCCCTCAGCCTTCACAGGTGTGGCTTGGCTGTTCGGGTGGCACACAGAGGGTGACCTGAGCAGGATCTCCAGGGAGCTGGCACTAATGGGAGGCACTACTGCCCCGCAGGACTTGCCCAAAGGAAAAGAAAAACTTGAGGGCCAGGACAGCTTGCTCAGAGTACAAACAAGCTGCCATTAATGTCCTGCAAGCTGGCCCCTTCCAGCTCCTCGTCATGCTCACAGGAGTGACCAGCACCAAGGTATTTTGTCAGCCCTTTGAGGGGGCTGCCTAAATTAATTCTTCTACCCCAAAACAGGACTGGACACACACAGAATGTGGCTCATCAGCCCTGTGGAGAGACCCCCCAAAAAGGGACTGACTTTGAAAGAAATAGCACACATGAGCAAATTTTAGTGAATTGAAATGTTTTCAGCATCTGCACTGAAATATTTGTCAAAGGAGAAGAAAAAGCAGTCAAATGAAGTCCCTTTCTTTTCCAGCAGCTCTGGTGCTCCAGCCCTGGCTCTCTGAACTGTGTCAGAGGCCTCCTGGGTCTTGGGGAGCAAGAGAACCTTCAGCCAGCAGAAGCATCTGCGGTGTTTTCAGCAGCTGTGATGGATGGTGACAGCAGCAGCACTGTTTGGGTTGTGGGTTACCTGGGTGGGGAGCGCTCAAGGTGTGCACATCTGCCTTGTCCCTGTCTGTCCGCATGGGCTGAGATTGCTTTGACACAAACAGAAGGTGAGTCTGCAGAGACACTTAAGTATTATCTGCCCTGGGTTTGAAATAAATCCCTTCTGGACCAGACATCTACAGAGGGGGCATCTGCTGGTCAGTAATCCCTGTGCAATGCCTTGAATCATGACTGTGTCACAAAACAGAATCACAGAAAGAAAGGAACTTTTGAAGTCTCTGATCCAAGCCCAAACTGTTCAAGAGCTCTACCTGCTCAGGTATTTTTGGCTCTTGTGGGAGCAAACATTAAAAATGGCAGTGGTTTGTAGGATCACAGCTCTCTGCACCAGTAAGAGCTGGATATTGTGAACATAATGGTGATCCCTGCTCCTGGAATACCCTGTAGAGCTGGGACCACTCCTAGGGACTATCTGGTCATCCCTGTATTACCCATCATGAGCATTCCCCAACAAGGAAAGCCTGGGAAGGGGCTGTGAAATCTGCCTATTGCAGAAAGATCAATTTTCAGGAGAATTTCCCCTATTATGTAGCAGGAATGGGGGCAGTAAAAGAGACACTCTCCACTGTCTTTAAATCTTCCCATGGGAGACATTTCTGCCCATTTGACCTGTGGCTGAGTGGCTTCCCCCGCAGCTTGCCCTGTGTGCATGGAAAAGACAAATTACACAGCTCTGGGACATCAGACTGGTGAAGTAAAAAGAGAGTGAAGTCATCTTGGCCCTCAGGAGAAATGTTCTGATGTGTGACTGCCCTCCATGTAGTGATAATGGGGTATAATTTATTTGGGTAGAAATCCTTCCTCCCACTCTAACGTTTTGTTTGCTTTGTCCTGAATAATGAGCCCACTCGTGCCCTGGAAACGATGGTTCAGAATACATGTGCAGAGTCCCTAACCCTGGGCAATGACAAGAAGTTTCATCAGCTCAAATAAATATCTCTGCCTCGCCAGGACAGGCCCTCGTGCTTCAAATGTCTCACTTCCCTACCTGCCAACACTGGAACTCCATAAATAGGGCCAACTGGGAGGGGAGCTGGGATGTGCACTGCCACCCACGAGATACCTGTGAGGCCAGGACAGACACTTGTGCATTAAAGAGCACAGCACCAGGCAGGAGAGGCCTGGAGGTTCTGTGTCCAGGCCCTCCTTTGTCTTCCCTTCCAAGGAGAAGGCTCTTTGACAAGTAGGGAATAAGTAGGCCTGTACCAAATCAGAGCCTACATGCTGGAGAAGCTGTTAATCCAGAGCTCCCTCTGGAGCAGGCAGTTCTCTGCTCTCACAGCACCTCTGCACTGCTCCAACACCTACAGCAAGGCTCCAGTGGAGACTGCACATCCCTGCAGCAGGCTGTGGTTCAGGACATGCTCAGAACACCCAGTGCAGTGCTTGCTGACATTGGTGTCAGTCTTTCCATCCCTGCCAGTGCATTCCGAAGCAGGACATGACCACCTCCTGCCAGCACCTTCCCATAACCTACCAGTATCTCCCGGTGCTGCACCAGACACCTGCTGGCACAGCAGCTCCCACCCCCTCACCCAGCACAAAGAGTCAGAGGTTCATGCTTCCCAGCACTGTAGGCCCCCCATGTTTCCACAAAAAGGGCAAGCACAGCCCTCCAGAGATGTTCTTCGCTCCTACCAGCCATGGGCAAGACTCATTGCTCTGCATTACACACCCCTCCCAGCCCTCTGTCACTGAGCCCAGAACAGCAACGGAGGGAAACGGGACTTTTGGCTCACTCTCACTGCTCCTGAGCCCATCTGTTCCACAGGGCCAGAAGTCCAGAACCATCCAGCACAGCGTCAGTGACATGGAAGCACTCACTGGTGATGTGTCACATTCTTACAGCTCATTCCTGACAAAAAACATCACTTGGAACCTGCTCGTGAAATAAGAGAAAGAGAAAGCCAGCACAGCAGAAATGCAGAGCAGGTTTTGTGTCCAGGCCCTCCTTTGTCTTCCCTTCCAAGGAGAAGGCTCTTTGACAAGTAGGGAATAACCTATACCAAATCAGGGCCTACATGCTGGAGAAGCTGTTAATTGCCTCTTCTAGTCTTCTGTCAGCAACATTATACCTTCCTGCCCAGCCCAGACTGGCCAGGGATTGTCCTGGTCCGTGGCTGCAGTGGGACACGGAGAAGGGGAAGGTGAAATATGATATGAGAAATAAAACCTACGACAGCAAGCAATGCTAATAAAAAAATCGTGAGGGAAGCAGCATTCCAAGGAGGGGGGAATGCTGGGGGAGGAAAAGCATGGACCTCTTTTGACAAATGTCCAGGTCATTTTAAAAGGGCCCAAGAAATTCTGTTTTAATGTCTATTTTTAATACAACCTACATGTGTGCTGAGAGCTGTGCCTGCCACGCCGCTATCTTGTTACTTCCCAAATTAGCAGCAAAAAGATTAATTTAGACAGGAGGGAATAATTTTTAACAAAAGTGTCAATGTCTTCTGGGGAGGACGTCTGACCTGAAAAGATCATGTCCAGGGAAACCCCACACCACAGACAATCTCTCAGTGCTAGGAGTCCCACAGCTGGAAACACAACAGTTTGGGGTAGTTCAGCACAGCTGGGTGACTGATGATGATATCAGATGAGTGTAACACATCACTTCAATTGAACACAAGTATATATTTGTTACTACAGCTGACAACAAAGGGTGTGGAGATAGAAACGACCAGTGTATTTCTGGGAGCCTTGGGCAGCTTCTCACCTGCACGTCTGTGTTTGCTTTTCTGGTTTACATTTTAATTCCTCCAAGCAGTACAGAAGTAAAAGGCCTGTGCTCATTCCTTGTCCCTTTTCCAAGGGCTGCAAAAGCCCCTGACAAGCCCCCAGCCGTCTCTGCGGTGAGCCCTACAGGAGACAACCAGTTACTGTAGCTGGAGCTTCCCTGGCTCTCCTCCTCGAGGTCAGCCCTGCGGGGAGAGGCAAAACTCCCACCCACACTGCTGGATCCACAGGGATGGCCCATCTGGGGCACCCAAATTAAAGGCTGATGGCAGAGATGAGAAATCACAACATTTGGTTGTACTGAGGGGACCTGCCCACCTATCAACATTTTGTGTTCTCTTCTGTTCCAGAGGAAATGAGGCCGTGTTTCACAGAATCACAGAACCACAGAAACACCAAGGCTGGAAAAGACCTCTGAGATCATTGAGTCTGACCTGTGACCGACCTCCACCTTGTCAGCCAGACCACGGCACTGACTGTCACACAAGGCTTTCCTGAAACCAGGCACGGTGACTCCACCACCTCCCTGGGCACCCCATTCCAGTATCTAATCACCCTTTTTGTGAAGAAATTCTTCCTAATGTCCAACCTGAGCCTTCCCTGGCACGTGGTCTGTGACTGGCAGTGGCCTCCTTTCTAGGGGCAGAAATTATTAAACACAGCACAGGTGGAGAAGCAGGAGTCCCGCCTTTGGGGATCAGCCATGTGTGGGTTGGTTCCCCCTCACTGCCCCACAGCCACCCCATCACCAACCCTGTGAGCGTCCTCCCCATCACACCTTCATGGCTGCACAGCTGTGACCCACGAGAACCAGCTCCAAATTCCACAGTCCAGTTGTCCTTCGTGGCTGGACATTAATGGCTGTTCTCTGCCTGTCCATGCCATGGGAGCTCATGCTGGACAGAGGGCCCTGCACAACCCCAGCCTCTGTGTGCATGGCCCAAGGGCACACATTGACACTATATCTCCTGGGTTATTAGAGCCCAGCCTGCTGGGCAGCCACATCTTCTGTCAGCTCCCACGCACACAGCAGCTGCTCCTGCCTGGGACCGACACCGTTTGTTCATTAATGTGTGCTCACAAATCTCCATGAGGCTTTTTAAGACCATCAGGTCTTTCAGGGTGAGAGAAGCCCTCAAGAACTGACCCTCACAAGCAGCTCTCGTGACTCTCACAAGCTCTTCAGCCACCCTCACAGAACCCCTCCCAGTGCTGTGGTACCACTTGACTGAGGAAACCGAGGCACGGCACCACAAACCACTTCCTTGGAGTTGGAAGGGAGACAACAGCATAAAAGAGAAGGAGAATTGCCATTACTGGGTCTAACCACCCATCCTGCACAAGGAAGAGAGCCCCAGAGGCTGGCCCTGTGTCCAGGCACTCTTGGAATCTTCTCTTGTCAGCTTACAATTCCCAAAGCATTTCATTGCATAGGCAATAGAAAGACCAGATCATCTTGTTGCAGGTGAAGAATGAAATGTTTTCCCCCTGAATTATAGGATGCTTTTTATAATGGCAGGATGTATTTCTAAAATATTTACAAGTCAATGTGCGTGTTCACATTTTAAAATAAACTGCCCTTTAAATATGTGCCAGCTGCTGTGACCCCGGTGCTGGGCCGGAAGGAGGTTTGCAGTGTTGTCACCAACACCCGTGTCCAGAGAGAACAAGGACAAACTGTTCCCATCTGCCCTCAGCCACTGCTCCTGTTAACAAAAATGCCACCTGTCCTTCAGATTGACACCACGAGTGCCAGCAAGGCCTAATTATGTGGGTAAGGGGAGAGGAACAGGGCAGGGTATTAACACCTGATGCATTTCCCCTCTTTTACACATTTGTATTTCTTTGCCATCTCCCATTCCCTCTCCCTCCATGCCATGTGAATTGTGTCTGGCCTCTATTCCCAGGGCACTGCCCATGGAAGGCTCCTCTGAGGCACCTCTCACCTTTGTGCTGCCAGCAAAGTGAGAGGCAGAAATCAGGAAGGAACAGCCCCACGGTGTCACTGCTAACCCTGAGGTCTCCAAAGCCTCTTCCCAGACCCCTGTCCGAGTCACAGATCCCTGCAGGGTGGTGTCAGTGGCCAAAATCAACCCAAATTACTGGGAATTCAGGGCAAGATCTCTAGGGGTTCAGAACCCACTGCTGGAGAGATTTTTGAAGGGACCTGCATTCAGCACACACAGAAATTCAGGAAACATGACCACATCTATTGGGTGTGTGCAGTGGTGCTCTTAGGAATGATGACAAGGCTGAGCAACAGGTAAGAAGAAATAAAGCAGCAAATTCTGCTCCCTCCAGGCAAACTCTCACTTTTCCCACTGCTGCTGGGCTTTAAACACAGCAACAGGGATGACATCCAGGAGATAAATGAGCCTGCTGCATACCAGTTATCTGGGACAGACAAAAAGGCAGCTTTGCCAGGGGGAAAGTCAGCAAGGAAGAGAACAGAAAACAGTCTCCTGAAGGTATGTGTGAGATCTCCCACTCATCACTACAGGAACTGTACACACAACTCACTCTCCCATCCAAGGATTCTGAAACCAGCCTCTCAGAAAAGGGACTTGAACTGAAATGCAGCTTTCAAACTCATCCTGTATTGGGTGAGTCTGTTTTTGAGGCACTCACCTAAAAAACCTCATCCCTGGATGGAGTCTCTCAGCTGCCTGGGCCATTCCTTTACTTCCTCCAAGGGCATTTCCAGTGTCTTGTCACCAGTCTGGGCTGCTTCCTCCAAGTGTCAATGCAGCCTTCTGCAGCCCCACAAGAAGCAGTGGTATGGACCTTTGGACTGCAAAAGACACAGAACAGATTGCTGTGACAACAGGCATGTCAGAGATAAAAACACCTCCTCACCAGCCTGAGGAAAGTCAGTCACAGAAAATCCCTGTGGCCATGGGCTTTTAAACCTGAACAAACTCAGCCATGTCACAGCACTAAGTGTCCCACAGGCAGGCCCAGGGTTCTGCATTGAAGGGAGGGCTCTGATTTAGCACCAAAGAGCTTCCTCTGCTCAGCAACACTGGAGCAGGAGGAAGGAATTAGAAGTCCTTTCTGTATCTAATACCCAGGATTATTCTCATGGAATATTTCCTCGGATCAGTCCAGCTAACTTAGACCACTATCCTGTACAGACTCCAGTGAGTGGTGGGGGGCGGGGAATGCAGCCGTGGCAGGGCCAGGATTTTAAACATTACAGCAATGGAGTGAGAAAACTCTTTAGAATATTATTTATAAGACTATGTACAAGAACATGCAATGACAGGACAAGGGTGAATGGCTTCAAACTGAAAGAGAGTAGGTTAGATTAAGTACTAGGAAAAAATTCTTCCCTGTGAGGGTGGGGAGGCCCTGGCATTGGCTGCCCGGAGAAGCTCTGGCTGCCCCATGCCTGGAAGTGTCCAAGGACAGGTTGGACGGGGCTTGGAGCAACCTGGGATAGTGGAAGGTGTCCCTGCCCATGGCAGGGGATGAGCTTTGAGGTCCCTCCTGATCAAAACCACTACAGGACTTTATGATTCTATGAAAACACTTTTACATCAGTAATTCCAATGCCAGGGGCACGGAGCAGTGTAGGACATTTTAAAACCTGGTAGTCTCCACAGCCTATACATTCTACAAGCCCTAACACAAGCAGTCTCAATTATTTACTCATTTCTAAAAAGTTAAAACTATCAGAGAGACAGTACTATCTGCCAAACAGACATTTCCCCAGTGATCTACACCTGTTTCTGGCTGTATCTCACTTTATGCTTTTCATTTTTATTTTCATCAAAGAAGCAAACAAACTCTGTCAGGACTGGAAACACCCTCCCACGAGGAGTCCATGGCAGGTGGGTTCAGNCCTGGAAGTGTCCAAGGACAGGTTGGACGGGGCTTGGAGCAACCTGGGATAGTGGAAGGTGTCCCTGCCCATGGCAGGGGATGAGCTTTGAGGTCCCTCCTGATCAAAACCACTACAGGACTTTATGATTCTATGAAAACACTTTTACATCAGTAATTCCAATGCCAGGGGCACGGAGCAGTGTAGGACATTTTAAAACCTGGTAGTCTCCACAGCCTATACATTCTACAAGCCCTAACCCAAGCAGTCTCAATTATTTACTCATTTCTAAAAAGTTAAAACTATCAGAGAGACAGTACTATCTGCCAAACAGACATTTCCCCAGTGATCTACACCTGTTTCTGGCTGTATCTCACTTTATGCTTTTCATTTTTATTTTCATCAAAGAAGCAAACAAACTCT
>VZRO01001468.1:116177-151571 GCA_013397915.1 Daphoenositta chrysoptera | reverse complement strand
CGGAGGCATCCCGGGAGGCCGGGTGGGACCGGGCGGTGGAAGCCCCTGGAGGGATGAGGGAGCATCCGGGCCTTCGGCGGGAATTCGTGCTCTGGGCCCGGGTCGGTGTCGGGGATTGTTCGAGCACAGATCCGGGATGGGAAACGGGCCAGAGTCTTAGAAGGGCTCCAGGTGATGTTCACAGAATCAGCTTAGGATGGTTTGGGTGGGAAGGGACCATAAAGCTCATCCAGTCCCAGTCCTGCCATGGGCAGGGACACCTTCCACGAGACCAGGCTGGTCCCAGCCCCGTCCAGCCTGGCCTTGGGCACTTCCAGGGATGGAGAGGCTAAAGATGAGGTGATTATTGGGCGCTCCCAGGGAGAAGGAGCACGGGCTGGGTGTGTGCAGCTGTGCTCTGGGCAGCCTTTTTGGGGGGGGTTCATCCTGGGAGCTGCCACACTCACTCACAGCACCCGAGAACTTCGTAACCTTTGGGGTACTTTGGGGTAACCACTTACCCTACCCCCCTACCTTACTGCACTGACGGGTTTTGGTCCAGATGCAGCTGCATTTGGCCACATGGGTGCTGTGGGCTGGGTCTGGAAAAATAGCTCTAAGGCATGTGTGCACGTGTCCCTTTGCTGTCAAAGTTGGAGATAAATACACCTTAATTATCCTTTGTGTGGCTGAGGGTGTTCTGCAGTTCATGGTGGATGAACTCTGCCTAGGTTCAAGGTTCTTTTCTGGTGTAATAGATCACATGTTTTCTCCTATTATTAAAAGTGACATTTATGAGTTGTTCAGATATTCTGAACTCGGCTGAGAGGCTAAAACTGAATTCCAGGTACATGCCCCGTTGTTGTAGTGAAAAATCAAACAAAAGTCCAGACCCACTTAAAATGGGGAACGTGCATTGGGCAGCTCAGATCAGTCCTGTTCCCCAAATCTGCGAAAAATATCTGAACCCCTGATGTCCAGGGGAGTCTCCCTGGAAAGGATCATTGTTTGAAGAGATTATTGAAACTGTGGTGCAAAGCCTTAGTAAATCCTGGTATAAGGTGATAGGACTGGGATGCCTTTTGGAGGTTGGGCAGTTTGTTAGAAGTCACTGGTGTTTTGTTTGGATAAAGAAGAAAGGAACTTGGTGTTTGTAATCCATTCTGTGAATTTAAGGTGCTGACATAAGATAAAGCAAAGGGTGACTGAATATTGCAGTGATTTAAATCCCAAGGGAATCAGGTCAGGTGACAGAGTACAAGTACCTGGAGTGAGCTGTGGGATTACCTGGGAGCTGATTAATGAAGGTGTAAATTCCCTTCCCCTTCCTCTGCTGAAGCAGCTCTTGCGTGCTCTCCCAAGGTCCCCAACACCTACTCCACCTTTTCTCTCGAGGGTGAAAGCCAGCCTGGCCAAGGCCAACTTACCTTTTGTGGCACAGGGAATAAATTCCTATCCTTATGGATTTGTGGAAGCACACATCTCTAGAACAACTTTCTCCGCACACATGGGGGTTGGAAGGAGATGATCTTTGGAGTTCCTTCCAGCCCAAACCATTCTTTGATATGTAGCAAAAGGTGTTAATGAATTCACCAAGCTACCGGCTTGCAGTAATTTTAAAATCAGGATTTACTGAACAGGTTTCTTGGGATAAAAGAGGTTTAGGAATTGGTTTGGAATACTTAGGAATATTCCATGGCTTTCCCATAGCTCGTGACAGGAACATACATCATTGCCTTCAGCAGCAAGACTTTGAGTGTCAGAAGATGAATGATTTACCATTCATGACAGTGCAGCAGTAAGGCCCCAGTGTACTGCTTTAGGTCGCTCTTGCTCCATGGTTTTCCTGGTCCTGTGTCTTTTACTGAGCAAAACTGTCAGCACCAAAATACCTGTAGCTAAGCTCCAGGGTAGTAAGAGAGGAATAGGAGGTTTTGTGCCAAGTCCAATTGTAGGGAAAACAGCAATAGTTTTGCAGGGTTGGGGTAGTTTGGATGTGTGGTTTTACATGGTGGAAGCTCTTTTGACAGGAGTGTTTCCAAGAGTTTCTGGCTGGCATCAGCCGTGATTCAGGAACTAATTTCTTCTTCCTGGGCAAAACAGAGGCAAGTGGGCCCAAAAAAATCTCTGACTGCCTCGTTGTGGCTGCTTTCAGCTGAGATGCTCTATCCTGGATGTGAGTTTTGTTCTCTCAGGTTCCCAGGATGTTTGCCCAGAGCTCCCGGAACTCTGTAAGCCCCGTGCTGCTGCTGGTGCTGCTGGGCTGTGTCCTGTGTCCTCCAGCACAGGCCAGCAAGGTGGGTGACACCGAGCTGTGCATGGGGCACAGCAGAGGTGGGGTGTGAGGGGACAGAGCTGTGTTCCTTCCTTCACATGGCTCCTGTGCTCTGCAGAGCTCCGAGGATATTCGCTGCAAGTGCATCTGCCCCCCGTACCGCAACATCAGCGGGCACATCTACAACAAGAATGTGTCCCAGAAGGACTGGTGAGTGAGTGGGAGCAGCCTCAGGGCTCAGTCCATGACAGCCAAGCTCTGGAGTTCCCAGCTGGTGCTGAGGAAGGGATTCCCTGCCTGTATGTTTGCAGAGGGAGCTGCATTGGTGGGTGGTGTTCAACCCAGGCCAGGGACATGTTTTAAACAGAAATTGAGGAATTTGGGATATGTTAACCCACTGCTCTTGGCAGATGTAGGGTGTGCCCTCCAATCCCTTCCACCTGGACTGGATCCCTGCAAAAGGCACTGGGACAGTCTGTTCCAGGGACTTTGGGCCAGCTAGGCTGTGAGGGGAGCTCTTAGCACCAGATCAGTGTTATCAGCCTGATGGGAAAGCTGGGACACAGACAAAGTCACCCCAGTGTCCTTGCACAGAGCACTGGTTTCACCTCGAGCTGCTGCTGATTGTGGTTTGTTTGTGCTGCAGCAACTGCCTGCACGTGGTGGAGCCCATGCCAGTGCCCGGGAATGACGTGGAGGCCTACTGCCTGCTCTGCGAGTGCAAATACGAGGAGCGCAGCACCACCACCATCAAGGTACCTGAGCTCAGTCCCCTGCTGTGCCATGCCAGCCCAGGGGAACTGCAGCCACTGCCTGTGTCCTGCCCCTGCCATGCCACAGCTGCCCAGGCACTGCCACACTGGTAGGTTCCTGGAGAAGAGCCCAGAAAGAGAAAACTGTCACGGCGAGTACATGGTGGCAGTGCCAGGGGCTCACTCTCTACAGCTCTCTGAAAGGAGGCTGTAGCCAGGTGGGGGTTGGCCTCTTCTCCCAGGCAGCCAGTGACAGGACAAGAGGACATGGTCTTAAGCTGTACCAGGGGAGGTTTAGGTTGGACATTAGGAAGAATTTCTTCACAAAAAGGGTGTTGGATACTGACAGGGGCTGCCCAGGGAGGTGGTGGAGTCCCTGGAGGTGTTTAAGGAACAACTGGATGTGGCACTGAGTGCTCTGAGCAGGATCACAAGGTGGGGATTGGTCACGGGTTGGATTCCATGATCTCAGACAACTTTTCCAACCTCAGTGATTCAGGGATTCAGTGACTTCTGTGATTTCTGTGATTCTGTGTCTGAACCAGGGGCACTCCTGGCAGTGAGAAGCTGCATGGGAGCCCGCTATTCTTGCTGGGGACATGTGACAGTGCCAGGCATCTCTAACCAGGGCCCCATCTCGTTATCCTTTATGTGCAGAACATGCCCTCACCTCAGATGGCACAGTGAGAGCATCAGCAGAGTTTGTGCAGTAATGGCACAACCTTGACCTGGCAAGAGCAAGAGACTTTTGTCAGCAAGATGAGAACACAAGAGATCACACATCACAGGCAGCTGCAAAGGACTTTCCTGACCTCTATGGTGCTTCTAATCTACACTGCTGATCCTTTCCCCCTGTGCTGTCCTCAACTGCAGGTGATCATCATCATCTACCTGTCAGTGGTGGGGGCCCTGCTGCTGTACATGGCTTTCCTGGTGCTCGTGGACCCCCTGATCCGCAAGCCAGACCCCTACACCCAGCCCCTGCACAACGACGAGGACAGCGAGGTGAGGGGGCAGGGGCTACAGACGGGGACAGGAGAATGGGGGACAGGGAAACAGTGACCTCCTGCTTGTCTCCTCTGATCCAATGAGGGACCAGCACTACTGCTTTGGGGCCACTGACACAGGTGAACATTTAGACTCAGATCTCTGCAGGTCATACAGAAGCACAAGGAATACTAAGTTCTGTGTAAGGAGCCCAAGGCAAGCTCTGCCCTCAGAGGCCAAGGGGGCATTGTACCAACAAGCCTGAATTCGGTTTGGCCATCTAGAAGGAACCAAAAGTCAAACAGATCCTATGTGTGCAGTGTCCCAGGTGGAGTTTTGTGGTGCTGAGCTTCCAGGGAAGGATGACCTTCAGTGCTGGCTGAAACATCTTCTAGACACTTAAAACACTGGCCTCTGAGGTGCTGTTTGATCCTGCTCTGGGGCTGGGCCGTGGGTTGTAACCAAGCTGTTGTTCCTTGTGCTTCTGCCCAGAGTGCAATTCCATTCAAACCCCATCTTTTTGTGGGACACTGACATACAAATCATGGGCAAAATGACTGGGACTCAGCTGCAAAGAAAGGGCCTCTCTCTCCCTCTTTCTCTCTTTGTCACACACGAATTTTTGCGGAGGACAAATTTCTTGCTGCATAAAATTAATGTACTTGCAGCACTGGGTTGGACTGTCCTGCTTGTACTTTGTTGTGAGTATAAACTATTTGGCCCAATTCTTTCATACTCTGATGTAAGTGAGGAGTAGCTGCTCCAGTGTTCACAGTCCAATCCATTGCCTCCCTCTGCTGAAAAAGGAGGTCCTGCAAGAGGAGATGAATTGTATCCCTAAGTCGTGGGCTTGCACCCTGCTCTGCAGCAATAATTCACATCCAGATCCAGGTGCACATGGTAAGGTTTATCTCACTTCAGTATGCTGGACTGTAAACCCTCTGGGTTAGGCCTTGTTCCTGTGCCATGATGGATCTCCACCCATCACCAGCCTGGTTTTAGCAGGGGGATGTGGTTCACTTCAGCAGTGTGGCTCCTTGCAGACTCTAAGAGTGGATTTTCAGCAGAGCTCTACACTTAGTGCAGTTCCTCTCCTGGGGACTTTTATCTGGAGTCGTGGGTGATCCCCAAGAGCAAGGAGCTGGGGGCTGGTGTTGAGGAGCTCTGAAAAGGAGGCTCTTCATCAGAACAACTCAAACCTTGAACTGCTCTTTCAGGTGCGGTTTCTCCCCAGGTCAGTGCCTCCCTCTGTGCTGGGGCTGGGCACTGCCTGGTCTCCAGCCCCCTTCCTTTCTTTGCAGGACACTCGCTCCCTGGCCGCAGTGCCCGCCCCGGCTGGTGCCAGGGCCAACACGGTGCTGGAGCGGGTGGAGGGGGCACAGCAGCGCTGGAAGCGGCAGGTGCAGGAGCAGAGGAAGACGGTGTTCGACCGGCACAAGATGCTGAGCTAGGCCCTGCTGGGCTCTGCTGCAGCAGCACACCCCGGTGTTGGAATGGAACCTCCAACCCTCCCTGATTCACCATCTCCAGAGGGAGCAGCGGCCCCAAAGGCTTCTCTGGTCCCATCCCTTGCCTTTCCCCTGCCCAGCCGCGCTGGCCCCTGGGCTATTGGCTACCGTGTGGAGCTTGGCCGGACACGGGGCTCCATCAGCCCACCCCAGCAGGGACAGGGACTGGGAACAGAGCACCGGGAGCTGCCTGAGTCTTCCTGGGATAAAAGTAGTGGGAGAATTTTGATGTGGGATAAATTATGTGATGTTTCTCCAGGATGCAGCAGCCACCCACTCCTCCTCCAGTGTGCACTGATGGTCCCTGGGCATTGTGGTGCTGAGCCACAGGTGCAGCACAGGAACAAAGGGGAGGGGGTTTCTGCCAGTGGGCACTGCTGCTTCCTCTTACTCTGATGTAAATGGAGAGATTTCCATACCTCTGGAGTTTGTCCAGGCTTACACCAGCGTAACTGAGACTGCAGCTTGTTTCTGGGCAGTTGAATATCACAAAGCCTGTTAGTACCTACACCAGTAAGAGTCCAACAGGTAAAAGGTTGATTTACATTTCTATCTTTTTGTGCTTTACCAGTGGATAAAAACCTGCTGGGTGAAACCTTTCCATTTGTACCCACATTGGTGACCCTTGGTGCTCTCCCAGGGTGGGCAGCAGCATTTTTGTCCAAGAGGACTGGGGCAAAGACTCTCCTGGAGCACTGGAAACACCTGTCAGGGCCCTGGGAAGTGGACACTTGTGCCACTCAGAACACTTCAAGAGCTCTGACCGGACTTGGGCTGTGTGGAGGAAGCTGGAGTGGATCTGCAGTGTGTACATTGATCCCACTGAGAACATCTGGAATACTGGGGAGGCACTGGAGTTTATGGTGTAGCACCTCCATATAAAATGCAGACAAAGATTTACTACCTGGGTGGCTTTTTTTCAGGGGAAAAATCCCATCATGCCAGGTCTGGGGCTCTCCATCTGCCTCCCAGTGCCCAGCAGGTGAGCTGATGCCACCTCAAGCCAGAGCTGTGGTTATGGCACTGCAGGGTGTCCCTGGCTCTGCTCCCTGCTGACAGTGACTGTCCTGCTCCAGGAGAGCCAGGTGGGGAACATGGGCAGACCAGAGTCGTGCTTGGCACACGTTAGTGACTTAACTTCTGGGGGGTATCCTGTGGGAAAGCCAAGCAGATTGGAATTCTTCCTTAGCAGGAAGCTGAGAAATTGTTGCTAAAAGCTTCAATGGGAGAGGTGCCAGTCATTGCCCTGTGTGCTGGGGCCAGCAGCTGCTAGTGGAGCACCCAGACCTCCAAGCTGACCCTGCCAGACAAACCCAAACAGCAGCTTTTGGAATGTGTGCACCCCAGCTACCCATGAGCACCTCACTGGCCCAAAAAGGACCCAGAGCTTCACATTATACCGAGGTCACATTTTCCTTGGCCCATCTTTGTTCCTGGTGCTCAATTCTGGGCCTTTCTCCCCTTTGTGGAAGCCCCGTCTTGCCTGTCCTTCCCTCTCGGAGTGAATCCCGCATGGACACGAGGTGTGGTCCCTGGGAGCTGACTTTTTCCCTTCGAGGGCGGGAACAAGCAGCGCCGGGCCGATGGGTCCATCTGGTGGCCGTTGCCCCTGATCGGTACCAGGACATGGGCGGGCACCAGCGGGGGCTTCCTGCTGCCACGAACCTGCTGAGCCTGCACGGTGAGGGGTTTGGCACCCCCCGACCTTCCCCTGAGCCCTCCAGGAACATCCAAGAAATGGGATCAGAGAGAAGGGGGGAAATGCAGCTAGAAATCAAGAGTTTTGGAAAAAGTTAGAAAACTTACAGAAGCTAAGGTGTGGAGAAGCTGCAAAAAATGCCACTGCCTGATTAATTACTTGATTTGTTAATTAGCTGATCAGCTTTGTCCTGTACATCATCCTCCGCAGGAGGAAAGGCTTTCCACTGCCCAGCTTGAAATTCCCAAGCCCCTTCCCCTTCCTGTGCCCCCTCCCTGGCTCACTGGGGCATCCCCCAGCAGGCACATCCTGATGGGCCCTGCTCCTAGACCCATCCACAGCCCACACCAGTGATTCCCATCCCTCCAGACATGGGGCAGTGGGAGTCAATAACTTAATTTCTTATCCAAAAAGGGAATGAGAAAAATAAAGGACCTCTCAGAACCAAATCCAGCTGCTTTGACATCCTGCCACACCCATGCTCAAGTGCCCGCTGTGGTCCAGATGTCGATGCTCTGGATGATGAGCCACTCGCTCTGGTCCTGGGTCACCCGGATCCTCACGCACTCCACGGGCCCAGGCAGGACCCTCTCCAGGCCCCGCTGCTCCAGTGTCCCCTTCTCGAAGGAGCCCACGGGGACATAGGAGGAGCAGTCCCAGCCGCGGCCCCGGCGCTGGCCCAGCTCCAGCAGCCCCGCGCGCAGGAAATCGCCCGGGCGCTCCTTGGAGCCCGTGCGCACCCGCACACGGCTGACTCGGACCGGCTGCTGGAACACGATGGAAAAGGTACTGCCAGCTGCTGGGTCTTTGCCCCAAAAGTACCCCTGTGCCGAGCTGTAGGCCTTGAGGGGCTCGTAGTTCTCGAAGATGGACATGCTGGTGTACAGGGATGCTGGTGGGTTGTCTGGGAGGTCCAGGGCATCAGCCTGGAAATCCTCGTCCTCCAGCCGGTTGACGGTGCCCTGGAAGGAGGAGTAGAGGCCCATGTGCTGGAAGAGGGATGGCTTGAAGCGGATCACATCCCTCTGGGCGAGCAGTTGGCGGAAGTGGACGAGTAGCCAGTCACAGGGCATTTCCTGGTAGAAGAGGAGGAGAAAGTGAGCCAGGCGAGGAAGGTCACTGGAGCGGTAGAGCTTTCCAATGTAGCCCAGCTTGGAGAACTCGAGGGTGGCCCAGTTGGAGCCCTCCTGGGAAGCCAGTGCCCTGCGGATGGCCGTCAGGAAGGACCTGGCACTCCACACGTCGTCCTCGATCATCAGGTAGTAGGAGGAGAGGTTGGCGGCGAAGGCGAGCAGGAAGGCGTAGTCCACGTTCTGCTTGGAGCGGAACCTCACCCGCTCCTCCGCGTCATTGAAGTTCCTCTTGAGGCCTTCCAGGGTGGGGTAGAACTCAGGGGGAGCGTGGATGAGCAGGAGCTGGCCCAGGAGGATGTGGCGAGTGAACTTGTGGGCAATGGCGGCAGCAACGCGCACGTTCCAGCCAGGATCGGTGTCGGCCAGGTGCACCACCACCACCATCTCCTGCAGCTCCTCCTCCGTGGACTGGCTGAAGAGGGACTGGAGCGTGGCCAGGAGGTAGAAACCACGCGGCCTCTGCACGGACGCCAGTCCCACTGCCAGGAATTCTGCAAGGCAAGGGAAAGGCATGAACAGGCAGAGGGGTGACCTGGGATCACCATGGTGATGTTCTTTCCTGCAAGATGTAATGAGAGGGCTCCAAAAACCTCTTCCCATGGCCAGCCTGCAGGGTCAGTGCTGTTTGTAACCCCATGTCTAAGACGGGTAGGTCCTTCCTGAAGCTGAAGCCTCTAGCATCTCTAGAGGCAGCATCCAAATGGCAGCAAGAGGCAGGCAGAGGAAGCAGGAACTCCTCTGAAGAAATATTCCTGAAAAACACCTTTAAAAAGCCAAACCCAGGCAAGTAACAGTGCAGAGAGAGTCTATAGGGCAGGAATGGCTTATTGGTATGGCTGCACATCCTGGAAGTGTTCCCCACTCCACACCTCCTGGAGATGCACCCGCACTGGGATCAGGCACCTTCTGCCCTCCCCCTGGCCAAGCACTGGCTGCCTTGGTTCAGCTTGCCTTGCTGCTGGTCTGGACAGCACCATCCACGTGCTGGTTCCAGCACAGCCTCATGGGGGTTGCCCTGAGCTCCTTCCCATGGGGTTTGCATGGGAACTGTTTCTTGTGCACCTGTCCAAGAGCTTGGCCCACTTCTCCTACACTGTGGGGTTATCCCAGTGGTCCAGCTCACCATCTCCACTGGAACCTCAACGCCAGGGAGGTGGGATCCCAGCAACCCTCCCCACAGAGGTCTGGGAAGCCCAAAACACCTGCGGTCACCCCAGTCCCAAGGTACAGAAACTTGGACCCTGCTTGGAGCACGTGGAGCTTCCCCAGCTCCTCCATCCCCAAGGCAAGCAGTGAAGGCTGTGGAGGTTTTGGAGGAGGTTGTGGGCAGGTCCCCACCCAAAACGGCTGGACACAGCCCCTCCCTGCTCCAGCAGCAGTGAGGGGGCATTTCCGTGATGGGATGTGGAGCTGTACACACCCAGATGTGCACACCCAGAGGCTCCAGGACCACTCACTTTTTCGGGGAGCTGGGGAGCCAGCAAGGAGCTGGTAGGAGATGTTGTGGAGTGCGGAGAGCTTGGCTGTGTCCCTGAGGATGCGCTGGGCTCCCTCCGGCTGCAGCAGCTGCAGGATCCTGTCGGGGGCCAGGCCCCTGAGCTCCACCTGCATGGGAGCCACAGGCAGTCAGGTCACACCCCAGAGCACTATGCAGCGAGCGGGGATGACAACAGGGGCACCCATAAGTGAAGGGGAGCCCCTGTCCTGCCCTTCCAACTCCTGGATTCAGGGGGGTCCAGCTGTCCAGGGCAACCCCGGGGAGAGGAGAAGGCAGAGCTGGGGGTTGGGGGTGACATGGGGCAGGGAAGAGACCAAAGCTGAGGTGGGGGTCCATGTGGGGCAGGAAGGGATAGAGGATGCTCCAGTGGCCTCTCCTGTGGGACATCAGTGGTTGGGGGGACTCACCTCCAGGGGATCCTGTTCCTGCCAGGTGCCCTCATGGAGGAGGAGGAGGAGGAGGAGGAGGAGGAGGAAGGAAACGAGCAGAGCTGTGAGGGAGCGTTTCAGGGAGCATCGCATGGCCCCCGCTGGCTGAAGCCTGGGGAGAGGTGACATGTCAGGGCACAACCTGGAGAAAGCCACCACCCCCTAGATGGGACAGTGGGACAGCACCTGGATATACCCCTGGGACTGCCCCCCTGCCCCGAGCACCCACAAATGCACACCCAGGGGTTCCCATGGGGCATCTGGGGACACTTGTGCACTGTCCCCTTTGGGCAGGCAGGGGCAGGGACACCCCAGTCTGACTAGGACAAAATCAGCCAGGTACAAAATCCCCCCAAACCAGCCCCAGGACACCTCAGCTGCCCTGGGACACCCCAAGCAGCACCCCGGAGCTGGATGCAGAAGAAATGCAGGTGACAGTAACTCAGGAAAGGCTTTTGATTTGTGGGGACACTCCAGGACCAGTCACCAACACCCCAGGACTTGGCACCAAGCCCTGGGAAACACTCATGTCTCAAATGGACCCAGGCTGCTCTTCCAGCACTGTGAGGAGGAAGCAGCTCCCTGCCTTCGTCCGGGCAGGAACCAGCTCACCCTGTCCCATCCCCTGCTTGGTAGGACAAGAAAGGTGTCCCTGAGGGGACAGTATCACCTTCAAGGAAGTTGCAGTGCTCTTGAGATACTTTACCTTGTAGCAGAGGTGTGGGAGGAGGCTAAAAGGCTCCTGTGTTTGCTTGGGTTTTTTCCATTATAAATATGACAGTGCTGCCCTGGAAGACGAGCTGCTGAGCCCAGGCAAGTGCCCAGACCAACAGGGCAAACACCCTCAACCCCATCCAAACTGCTCACAGTGCCTTGGCTTGGCTTGGTCAAAGCAGCTTTGAATGAAAACGTGGAGGAAAAGCCCTCCTAAGCCTTCCCAAACCACGGCTGGGCTTCCCAGGACTGCCCCAACCACCGCTGTGCAGGGGATGCTCCGAGCCCACCTGCAGGCCCCAGGCACAGACGGGAGCACAGCACCTCTGGGGCCACTGCCCTGCAGCGTGTGCTGGGCTTACTTTAAGGAGAACCCTCCAGTTTTTGTGCCTAGGAGTCCTTTGGAGGGGTTGTCAGCTCCTCAAGAGGCTGGTGCCGAGCAGGTGCTCCCGATCCACAGCCGCTCCGTCCTTGGAGCGCTGACCCCGCCCAGGGACACGGCTTGTTCCTTGGAGGTAAACACTTGGAGCCAGGGAGCCGCGCTCCCAGGCGGGGCAGGACTGACCCCCGGCAGCGACAACAAGCTCCTGGTGCTGCTCAAAATCTCTGTCCAGGTCCCAGCAGAGAGTGGGGCCTCTCCACTCCTTACTGCTCCGGAGACATGGGGACCTCACCACCTCAGGGGGGAGCAGCATTAGGGATCCTTCTGAGCCACGGGGACATCACACCCTGATGCCACCCTGGAGGTGGATTTCCAAGCCTGGACCTCCGGGATCTGTAGCCAGGGCCACGGGGTGAGCTGGGAAGGGCGAGGCTTGGCCATATGCCAGGCTGGGCGTTTGGCCATTTTGGGTGGCCAAAGGTTTTTCTGGCTGCTGGGGAATGTTTGGCTGCCAGTGGCCCATCCTGCATGGAAAACAAGATGTTGCTCAGCGCCCCCAGCTCCCACAGGCAGCAGCTTCACCCAAGGAGCAGGGAGCTCATGGGGAACAAGGGTCACAAGCACAGAACAGAACAGAAGGTAACGAGTGTAGCCCCATAATTAGCCCCCTAACTGGGCTTTGGATTTCTGCCTCTATGGAGGAACAAAGCAGCCCCAGGTAAGTAGGCACAACCCGGGGTGCAGCATCCTCCTGCTCCAGCTCAAGGTGCCTCCACAGAGTATCCCTGTCCCCACACTCTGCTCCAGCACCTCAGGCACCTTCCCCACAGCTCAGCACCCCACTGCAGATGTCCCCAAAAGCCACCCCGCTGTGGGGACACTGGCCAGGAGGAGCTGAGAGCCACTTGCTTGGAGCCAAACTCCTCCCCAGCCTCAGTCCAGGGCAGAAGGAAGGAACAGTCAATTCCCAGCCTCAGTCCCACGAGGCTCCAAGGAAGCTCCCGGTGTGCAGGCAGCTCCAGCTGCTTCCGCCAGCACTGGGGAGAGCAGGGCTGGTTGCACAAGGAGGAGGGAACAGCCAGGGCTCCCTTCCCAGTGCCAGGAGTGCTTTTCCATGCTGGGGGAAACTGAGGCACAGACAAAGGCTGTGCCATCCAGCGGGGTAAACACCAGCTCTCCTGCGGCACAGCTCAGTGCCCTGCCCTGGGGGTCCCTGGGATGGAAAGGGGTGCGATGGAACCCAGCACCAGAAATGGGTGGGGGATACCGCAAATTGCGGCAGCACAACGTCCCCCATGGGCAAACTGTGGCCATTTGGGGCTGTGTGGGATGGGGGCTCCTGGGCCCCCTGGGAGCCAGCCCGGGGTCTGGCCCACTGCCCATGGATGTCTCTGCTCCAGGGGTTGTCCCACAGGGACAAAGGCCCTGTTCCAGTAGCACACGGCTCCGGGAGCCAAAGCTTTCAGTTAGCCCAGGTGTCCCACAGGACAGGGGGGTCCCTGCCGGGAGCTTGGCAAGGGGACCTTACAGATCCTGTTCCCACCGATGACAACCGGGGGACCCCCAGCCCAGCCCCCTGCCCTCACCCTCGGGTCCCCAGGCACCCCTCCCCATGGCAGCAGGGGATGGCTCCTGGCCAGCCCCGCTCTGGACGCGCCCGCCGAGGGCAAAGACTCACGGGTGGGCGGCAGCCTCGCCTCTCCGGGGTGCTCGGCCCTGGCAACTTCCCCGGGCTGGCCGGACTCTGGATTCTCGCTCGGCAAAGCCCCACCCCGAGTCCTTGCCTGCCTCCCGCAGAGGAGGAGCGTCCGCCGGCGGCCTCTGCCCCAGGAGCCGCGGAGAACCGGCCAGGCCGGCGGGGACCCGTGTGGGATGGGCCCCCAGCCCACCGTGGGAACTGCGGCAGCCTCACGGACGGGCATCCCAGGATGGCACGGGCTGTGTCCCATCCACCCCATCCCCACTGGCAGCTCCAGTCCCCCGGGCAGCACCAAGCCCCGCTGGGGGCTCTTGCCAAGCCCCAGGATCCCAAACTCTGGCACGAACCTGCCACTTCACCGAGCCAGGAGCTGGTGACCCGGAGCTGGTGACATGGAGCTGGCACAGCTTTTTGCCCATTTATTTTCCAGTTCTTGTGCTGAGGTGGCAAAAACCTCTGGGGCTGCAGAGCCAGAACAGCACCCCTGGCACCCTGGGCCAGGGCAGAACCTGGATCCCACCCAGGATGTACCCCCAGGACACTACGGCTGCCCCACACACTCCAGCTCCTCACTGGAGCACTGGGCATCGCAGCTGGGCTGGGAATGAAGCCCCTTCTAATCCCAATGAACCAATGTGGGCCACGTGGGCCCCTTCCATGGCCCAATTTGCTCCCAGCTACTCCACCCTCCAAGCCTTTTCTCCCACTGCTTCCCATCTCCAGACCCAGAGCAGGAACATGGCTCTGGAGCACCTACAAGTCACCAATGGCATTGCTTGTCCCCAGCTCCCAACCAGACCAGCTCCTTCCCATATGGCAACTCACCCACAGCATCCCAATGGAGAGGAAGCCCCTTCCCTTCACCTCCATTCCACCCACCCTATTTATTCACATAGAAGTGTTGATCCCACTTCCCTTCTCTCCTTGCTGGCCTGGGCCTCTCCTACCTTCAGGAAGGCTGCACGTCTCTTGCCAGGCTCCGTCTTCTATAAATCCCCCGTGACGACCTCCAGCCCCGGCTGCTCCCCATGGGAGCACGTGGAGCCTGGGACACCTCTGTGAGAGAGAGATAAGGCAGGGCAGGAGCAGGTGATGGTGCTGGGAAGGAGGAAGAGACGTCCCCAGGCTCCTGGATCTGCTGGGTTTCGCTTTTCCTACACTGTTTGGTTGCAGATCCTTACATTCCTATGGCAGTGGCTCTGTCCCAGGGGGGTCCCAGGGGCTCAGTAGGGACACCCCACCTGCACTAGAGCAGAGGCAGTCCGGGATTCCCACCTGGGCAGGGGCTGGAGAACACCAGGAGGGCCCAGGGAGCCGGGATAGTGCAGCCCAGCAGAGCTTTGCTGCTCAGTGGCCCAGGGTGGAAAGGACAGTGGGGCTCTGCGGCAGCTGCAGGAGGGGAAGGGCTTTTCTCACCACAGCTGCCCCTGGCCCCCACCCCTGCACAGGAAGGAGACCCGGTCCTTCCTGCCCCCGCAGAAAGGAAAAGAGGAAGGGCTGTGACACCCAGCACAGCCCTGGGTGTGTGTGTCCCCAACGCTCAGGGTGCAACAGCCCTGCCATAGGAACAGCCAGCACTGCCAAGGGGAGCAGCAGAGCCACCAAGTCCCCCATTGGTCCCCAAAGGCCGCTTCAGGGTGCAGTGCTAGGGCAGGATTTGATGGTCTCCAGGCACATCCATGAGCCTGCCTGGAGCAGAAAAGGAATCCACAGCCTGGACACAGCTCCTGGTGCTCAGGCAAACATCCTGGGTCCTCTTGCTCTCAAAGCAGGTGCCACAAGCCCAGCCTGAGCCAGTTCATCCAGCCTTGTGCTATGGAGTGAGTCCCAAATGGTTGTATGGGGTGCTGGAAAAGGGTCCTTCCACCTGCCCCCCTGTGAGGGCCACAGCATAGCCCCAGTGCTCAGAAACCAACAAGGGCCTGGCACCTGAAGCTGCTCTCAAACCTCCCTCTGGCCCCAAACCCAAACATGTTCTGCTCACCGAAATATTTGACCAGGGGAAAAAGGGAGGTGGCTGAAATGAGTCTAAAAGGCACATTTTTGCTTGCTTTTGGAATAAGCTGAAGAAGAAAGAGAAGCCCCAGGTGCAAAGGCTGCTCTGAGAGGGGGGGCCTGTGGCTGCACAGGCACACCCAACTCAGGGGGCCAGGGAGGACCAGTTCCCCCAGCTGGGGCCAGAGGAGAGGACTGGAGTGGGACAGGCACAAGGGGACCCACGGCAGGGCCCAGCCCCCTTCCCCAAGGCCCGTGGCCTCGCATTACCCAGCTCAGCTCCTGTGGGACACCAGATCCCTGACAAGGACAGGAGCAGGGTGAGGGTGGTGGCCAAGCCTTCCTGTCTCCCCTAGGAAACCAGAGAGCCAGGCAGGATCTGTTTACAGCCCTTCCATTATTCAGGAGCAGGACAAAGCAGAGGTAGAACGGGGCCTCACACAGCAGAGAGAGCACAGGGAGAGCCACCATGATGCTGATCTGGGGCTCCATTTCCACACCACCGAGGACCCCTCTGAGCTGTGTCCTACAGAAACGGGGGATACCAAACCACAGCCACTCCTGCCGGTGCATTCACTGCATCCCACCCTGGAGGACACCGCAGGGGACATTTTTGGCAATCAGACTTCAAGAGAGGCTGGGCTTGGGGACCAAGGTGGAAATCCCCTGCTTGGGGCTGAGCTCTGGTGTCACTCTCTCTGAGCAAACCTCAGCAGAGCATTCAGGGTCTGGTGCTCTGGGTAAGGACCAAGGGGGACACCTGCAGCTGCAGCTCTACACAGAGGCAGAGTCCCCCCTCCAGAGCATCCCTGCCATGCCCCAGCCACCCCACATGGATTAGAACAGGTCCCCAATCCCTGCCAGCACTGCTGATCAGCACAGCTCCAGCACTGGGATCACCTGGAGCTTTGTAAAGGAAAAGACTGAGAATTGTTCCTGAGTATTTTATACATTTCAGCCTAGAAAAAGCCTGGCCTGGGAGGGGCACCTCTGGCTTAGGGGCATCTGTCTGTATCTAAATATCCATATTTGAATCCAGCAAGTCTGTTGGTAGCAGGAAACATCCCATCCACCTGCTTCCTGCTGCCACAGCCTGTGCCGCCCACTCTGGCTGCACCACCCGGGATCAGCCAGGGAATTCTGGGAGCTGCCAAGCACCTCTGCCCCCCGGAATTGCCATATGCCTGATCAGAAAGTATTCCTGCTTTGCCGGAAGCCAGGAACACACAGCCCTAGGAGCCATCCTGTAGCTCTGCACAGGAGCCAGAGCAGAGCCCAGGCTGCCGTTGCCAGCCCCGCGCAGCCGGAGCAGCTCCCCACGGGTAAGGGCGCAGCCTCACCCGGACACCAGCCTGCTCCATGCTCCTGCCATCAGCCTGGGCCAGGAGCCAAACCCCTCTGCTCCCACCCTCCAGACCCGCATAAGCAGCGATCACCAGGCATATAGCCCTGGCATCACCCTGCAAGAGGGAGTTTTCAGGGAATGTAGCAGGAAACGGCCTGAAGCACAGTCAGAACCAGGCTCTGACTAAGCAGTCACCTCCCACCAAGACAACAGGAAACTGCAGCCTGGCCATGTTTCACTGCTTGACCTTCAGCACCTATCGCCGAGTTCAGTGGTGTTTAAACCCATAGCAAAAGGAAGATTGTTGTCCTCCACTGCCCTGGAGCAGCTTCCTTGGGGATGGAGCCTCTGCAGCCCTCACACACAGCTCCAGTCCCAACCCTGCCTCTCCTGCACTACAACCACAACCCAGCCCAGGCTCTGCTGTCATGGCAGCCCCAGGATCACAGGGACAGCACATTTTTCTTGCCCTGTACCTCTACTATAACAATTTAACTTCAAAACTTACCTGCTGGCATCAACAGAAGTTCAGCAGCAGTGGAAGGGGAACTGTGAGGCAGGAGCTGTCCCAAATGTGTTTGAAGTGAACATGAAGAGCCTCCAACACAGATCCAAGGCTGGGACAGATGTCTTTAGCGGTGATTTACAGAGTGGCAGAAGCACGTGCAAGTAACTCCTCCTGGGCAGCTACAGCAGGGTCATGTGGGGTCACAGAATCACTGGATATTCTGAGCTGGAAGGGACCCACTGAGACCACCGAGTCCAAACCGAGATGGCAGAACTCCCTCTCCTTCAGGAGCTTCACTGAACATTCTACACGGACAAGTGCTGTTCCTCCTGCATGGGACCAGATGTGACGTGCAGTAGGACTGAGGAGCTGGTATCTGATAGGCAGCAAAGCTCAGTCCAGGCTCTGTATCTGCACAGCTGCCCCCCTGCCATGCAGCACCTCCTCTGCCCCTCCCCAGGGAGCCACGTGTTCAATTAAACCTCCAGCCAGGTTCATTGCAGTCAGACCACACTCCTACTGGCCCAGCCCTGGCACCCCTCACTTCTCAGTCAGCCCAGAGCTACAGGAAGTTTCAGGGTTGCTTCTTCCTCACAGAAATCAAATTGTTTAGTCAAAAGCCAGATCAGTGGTTGGCTGGGGCTTTCAACAGAAAAGATTTCCACACCGCTCTTAGAAAAGACACCAAGTTGAGTCCTTCATCGTTGCTTCAGTTATTTTAGTTTATCCCCTCCAGCTCCTCTCCCTCCCTGGTTATGTTCTCTGAAAAACACCTTCTGTTTTTAAAAGTTTAGATCTCCTTTTCAAAGAAAAACACCAGTGTGAGAACTTGAGTACCTTTACATTCAAGTGAGACTTTTGCCTTACAACTCCTCTTTGAAGTAAGTCCTTTGATCATTTATGCCTTTTTCTTTCCTTAAACTTGGATCTGCTGGGCTGGGAATTAAGATTACTGTTGATCACTGCTGTCTTGCTCACTGCTTCTCAGACACTGAAGTATCACACTGTGCATGAACACAATCCTGCTGCAGTAAAACAAACGTGGATTTTGTTTGTAAATTGTTCCTGGAAAGCAAAAGGGAAAGTTCTTGGAAAGCAAAACCTCCTGCTTCTTCCCCAACAAGAGAACACAGGACCACTTTGATTAGCACCAAAAGGATTTTAAATGAACAGTTCCAGGGAGCTCCTTTCAAATCATAAAATGTCAATTTTACATAAAAGTGTGTTTACAAATAGTTTCTGCTTTACACTTAGCTCTGCTCATTACTGACCAGAAGTTATATACATACAAACTAGCTCAGCAGCTTCAACCACTTGCAAGGAGACTGCAGAATTTATTTCAGAAATAAAAATAGGATTTCCTGGTTCCTAGAAATTCTCTTCAGCCTGCCAGGTTCAGTCCCCCGTGGACTCCTGCAGCCTCAGGAGAGCACTAAGCCTTTGGGGAGAAGGGGTACTGTGGGTGCCACCAATCCAGGAGCCTGACACTGTGCACAGGGTCCAGCACCACCTGCACCCCCTGCTCCATGCGTGGCTTCTTCCCGTTGCACACGGGCGTGTCCTGGAACACCAGGCGCACGCGGTGGTGCCGCATGTCCGTGCTCACCGAGATGGAGAACTGCAAGAGAGGAGACCAGAGCTGCTTCAGAAAGTCACAGTGACCAAGAGAGCTCTCTACACAACACTTCTGGACTTCATAAATCCCTCTGAATTGTACAAGTCTAAGGTGTTTCACGCAGTCGCTCTCTCAAGGCTACAGCACTGGATTCAAACCATCTCTCTCTGGTGGCCAGCCCCAAATAATCATGCTGGAAGCTGTAAAAGGGTTGTAAAACACTGGAACTGCCTGGGGCAGTGGAAGTCACCATCCCTTGCAGTGTTCAAAAGGCCTGCGGATGTGGCACTTGGGTTAGGGGTGAATTTGGTGCTGGGACCTGATGATCTTAAAGGTCCTTTCCAATCTAGGTAATTTTATGACTATGATTCTAAGTGAACCTGGAAGCAAGCTGCTGTCAGAAGTCTGCCCAACTCTTAAGTGAGGCCAGACTGAACTTCTCCTGAGCACTGGCCACTTCGGAAACCCTGACTGCCAATCAGGGACCAAACGCACATTCAAAGAGTTCGCTCATGTGGGATTTTCCTCTCAGAATTTATTGCCATAAAGAGATATTTTCGTATGAGGGGCAGACCTCCACTTGTGCTGCTCCCTGTCTCCTGTACCTGCTGCAGTTCTGGTAACTGACCTGCCCCCAGACACTGCACAACCACAGCTCCTGGCAGATTCTCTACATCCTCTCTATTTCATGCATCAATCAGGGAAGAGCCAACGGAAATGGAGAAGTTAAACTGAGATCCTGAGCATTTCCTCTCTTCATTAACCATATGATTCCCAGAACTGGTTTGCTGATAGAGCAGTAGGATTTACACAGCCCAAAAGAGGCACTGGGTGGGATTCTTGGGGTTGTCCTGTGCAGGGCCAGGAGTTGGGCTCAATGATCCCTGTGGGTCCCTTCCAACACAGGAGATTCCAGGTGCCTTCTTCATGTCCTTACAGGAACCTCATCTGCAAAGCCTGACAGCTCTCTGCCACTCACCAAGGTGAAGGTCATGCCCATGACGATTGGCACAAAGATGAAGTTGAAGGTGGTGATCTGCAGCAGGCAGCAATCCTGATCTGGGTTTGTGTGCACTTCCTCATACTGGATTGGGGGCTGGAGACCTTTGCAACACTTGCTTTTAAATCTGGGAGACTTGAAAGAAAGAGAGGCTGACTTAGCAAAGCAGGAACCTCTGCTGGGTTTGGCTGCTCCTCCCCAGCGTGGCCTGGCAGGGTCTTTCCTTTTCCCCAGGTGTTTGGGCAAAGTGTCCACATTAGCAACAAAATGCCACCACTCAGGACGGGCAATTTTCGGGACCATTTCTTTAGAGGGGAAAGCTGCACACAATTCCCAAGGTTGCCTGAAATTACTGGCTTCTCCCAAGACCCACTACTGGAGGCTTTCCCTGGCAGTGCTGGCTGTCTTCACTTCTCTGAGAAATCTTGGCAATGGCAAAAGAGGAAGTTTCAGATTTTGGTCAACATTTTGACCACTGTAGTCAGACAGTCTGGGTTTTGGTAACAATCAGTAGTGATGACCCAAAGGTGAGAATAATTGGTGTAAAAAATAATCCACATCTTACAGCAAGGAATGGATACGAAAGGAGGAAATAAAAATGTGGGATTCTAAATGTCTCGGTAACACAGACTGAAAACTGAGTGTAGTTCCATAATGTGCTTTAGTTTAACATGTGGATCAGTTTGCATTTATTGTCTGGATGCACAAAAAGTTTCCAACTTCCCATCTACCCCCCAGAAAAATAATTTCTCCTTCAAATGAAAGGCACAGCTGATCTGGTTCTTCTTTCATACCTGCTTTTTGAACTTGAAGTTGAATTCCCACATTGCTTCTTGTCTGTTCCCTACAATCTTTTTGCACCAGAAAAGCAGACACTGAGGTGGAAAAAAGAAACACAAAATTATGAAACCCTTAGAAGCACCACTTTAAAAAAGTTTTAACAGATCATAAAGGCTTCCAATTGCAAACACAATTACCTAGGAGCAATTAGGAGCCATTTATTCAAGTTAGTTTTGTTCAAAGAAACCTCTCAGCAGTGTAGATCTCCCAGTTTCAAGCTGGCCAACTCCTCATGCAACACGTAGCCACTGATGTGCCAAACAGCAAAATCCTGTTGTGCCATTTGTCCCTTTCCTAGGGCAGGGATGAGTGGTGCAGATTCACCCATTCCCTCCACCCACCAGCAACTCCCATTAAACTGGGGTCCAAACGAGGTTAAAGCGAGTAACAACGGAGAACAGAATAAGGATCAAGAAGGAAAGGATCCAGAGGGAAAGGCAAAGACCAGTACATGAGCTATGAGGTGATGGATGAAGAAGTTCCTAAGCCACTGTGGTGTCAAATGGAGACCCTGACCTTGCCAACACCAGCACCATCATCGTTTAGAGTCCAAAACCACTGCCAGGACAGCGCAGTCTGACCAACCTCCTGTCTCTTTTCAAAAGAAAATGAGAAACCAGCCTCAAAGGTCACCAGCACTGCCTTCCCACGCAGACATACACCAGGAGTGCTACAATTTCACCTGGTTATCACTGTGCGGCCACAGGCTCCAGCCCAGGAGCTCATTCTAGAGCAGGAGGCTCAGAAGAAGTCCTGCAGGAGGGAAATCCCTGCCTACCAGTCAGTACAAGCAACCAGCCTTCAACAGCCAAGGAAAGAACCTGGCAAGTAAGTCCAGCCATACCTCAAAGCTTTTCCACACCACAGATGCCAGCCCACCACAGCTGGTCTTATCTTTCATCAGTGTCAGCAGGAAAAGGAGGAATAATGTGGGTAAAGAGAACTCCCTGTGATCCATACAGTCTCTCCTGAAGAGAGAAGACCTGACTGGGCTGCAGGGCAAAGCACACATTTAACTTCCCTCCAGGATGGAGTGATCCTAGTAAAACAAAGCCAGAGCCAGCCTCCACCACAGGGGCTCTGAAGAGACCAAGGGGGATACAAGACCCTCTACTTCAACTCTGAGTCATATCCATGGACAAGAGTCCTTAAAGGACCTTTATCTCCACAATCTTCATGAGGTGAACAACAAAGGTCTGTGGAGTAAAGCTCAGAAACATGCATGGAATAGCCTCCACCTGGGAGGAAGCAGCCCTCAGGTTTTTTCCAATAAAAACATTCTCCAGATCCTTTTTAACTCAGATGAGCAGCTGATGCTGCTGAGTTTAACTCCACCATCAGTGGTATTTGTAGTTCACCTGCAGAGACAGCCTGGTCTAGCAACCTGTTTGGTCATGGCAAGTAGTGAAGCACAAAAGGTCAGTACCTCCTAAGGGGCAGAGGATGTCGTCCTCGGGTCAGCCGTCCTGCCCTTCAGACGCGCCGTGCGGCTGCCGCTCCGCCCAAATTAATGGGGTGTCTTTAAAGGGCAAACACCTCTGCTGACACCATAACGGCTCCAGTGTCCCACACAAGCTAGGCTAGGGAAAGAAAAAAGGAAATTAAAGAGGAAAAGCTAGGTTGGATCACACCCAGGGCTGGGCTCTCCTCTAGCCACATGCAGTTTAGGTAGGCGTTGCCGTTAGTGTCAGCAACCCACAAAGGTACAACCAAAGCCCAGGAAAGCCAGAACATGGGGAGGCAGTGCCAGGTCCTCCTCCAAACCCTCTGTACTGAGGAATTTCTGTGCACAGTCACACAAGTGGAGCTCAGAGTCCTGCAGTGCAGTAGTACAGCAAGACCAGACTCAGGGTGGCTCTTTCATGCTGCAAGGGGTTAGGTTAAACCTCTACTGCTCTGACAAAGTCTCGTCCCCATTTAATTTCCTTTTTTTAAAAGCTGAACAAGGAAAGACTGCACTTGAAGGATCCTCCTCCAACTGTTAGTACAGGAGAAGCACTAGCAATGGGCACCAAAGCCGTTATGATGTCACCAGGAATGCTCCCGAAATACCAACCCTGCCAGCACCGCCTCGGGGTTCCAGCTCCTATAGCCACGAGCAGTGGGAGCTTGGGCTCAGGACTACAGTTAAGCTGGAATTTCCTCAAAATGTCTTGCTTTTTCAGTTGGTAAGAACAAACAACCCCAGCCTGGGGACTCAGGAAGAGAATGAGGAGTTCTGGATGCAGAGATAAGACCACACACAGAGCCATATGTTTTTCCCTGTGCTGCAGCACCACCTCCTGTGTGCTGCTGGATGCTCCCCGAGCCTATGACAGCCTGTGACAGGGAGAGGAAGGAAGAAAAGGGGGATGTCACATACGGATAGATGAGGTTCCTCTATTTTGAATAGAAAAGAAAGAACAACTCCTCAACGAAACCGTCTTCAGTTTGGCTCCAAAAACCTCAATCGACAGGTTTTTGACCTTGAATTTGGAGGGTGGAGAATTCACACTGTTGCTTAAGCTGCTCACAGAGTATCGGCCAGTTGCAAGTTAAAACCAAACAAGAGACACAAAGGCATTTCAGAGTTAATGGCCAACAGCAATTAAAGAGGAATGATATGCAAGTGCTCCAAGCTGGGATAGCACAGGGAATCACCTGCCCACACCACAGACAAACCCTTCACAGCCCAATACAAGTGAAGCCCAGTCCCAAAGACACTGGCTCTGCACATTTGCCATGCTCACCCCAGAGTCACCACCCTGCCTCACCCAGACACCAGACAATGACAGGAAAGCAGGGTGACACAACTCCTGGCACCAGTGTCACTCCTGAGCTCTCCAGAGGCCTGTTACAGAGAGAAGATGTACTCTGGCAGACAGTGTCAGAATAAACCAAAACATATAAAAGCTGATGCTATGGAGCCTCCTTCAGAGGAGAGGAGAGCTGCAAAAATCCTTGGCAGTTCTGACACTCAGTGAAACCAGGGCCCTTTTGCTGGTTACAAGGTGTAGTATAGGACTTAGGCAGAAGTTACTCCAAAGAGTAGTAACTCTACAGATACAAGTTACCAGCACACTTTTACAAATCCCACCAAGAATACCCAGTTAGTGACCATCCTACACCCCAGCTTCACTGGTGACCATCTCCACATCATCCATTTTTCTTCTGGAAAGAAAAAACCAAACCAAACAGAAACAGCAACACTTCAGACAAATCCCAGTTCCTGAGAGATGCCACTTACTCTGGAATTCTTTAAAGTGCTGGGAGTACTGTCTGGGATGGCGGGGTTCCTGGAGAGGCGGGCGGCGAAGGGCTCGTACATGTGGAACAGGGAGCGGATGACACAGGCGCGCAGGCAGTGCAGCTTCTCCATGGACTCCGGGCGCAGCCGCAGGGGCAGGTACGCGTCCAGGCTGTAGTGCCTGCACGACCAGGAGTGGTGTCAGCTCCAGGGCACAGCCAGACAGGGCAGGGACACCCAGGGACAGGTCCGTGTCAAGGGAAAACTCCACATCTGACTGACCACTGGACTCTGGTCAACCCTGAGGGCTGCAAGGGGGTTGTGCTGCTGACAGGACATCACACGGCAGCCTCAAAGGCCTGACCTGCACCAGGCAGGTTTCCAGCCCACACATCCTGCTACAATTCCCAATAATTCCTAGTTTGCCCAGAGACCAGACAGGGATGTGGCTGCAAGCTGCACAAAGGGCTGCAGGTTGCTGAAGGTTCCCAAGGACTCCCAGCTGAGCTGACTGCAGCTCTCAGCACTGCCTGAGCAGCCTGAACGCCTGCGCTCAAGGGCTATTCCTTGGTCACATCCCAGAGGAGCCTTTGCTAGGGAATGTCACACTAAAAACCAGGGCCGAGGATGACCACAGCTGCTCTCTACTCTGTGCCCCTGCTGCTTGTGCCTCCTGGGCAACAGGTAGAGCTGTGTAGAGAAAACGTTCTGTCCTGAACGAATATCCCAGTGGCATGCACTGGGACAGAAGAATTTGTATCAAGTGTTGACCGCCCCTTTGCCCTCCTTGCTTTCACTTACTCCTGCCACTGTACAGCTCCAAAATGCCCCAATTACAGGGAGGTGGCCGTGATCAGAGCTTGAGGCAGGGCAAGTTGTCCATCAGTTATGTTTGCCTTTCAGCCCTGACCGTGCCATGTGCACTTGGAGAGGCTGACATACGCAAGTGCTGGGCCATGGCAAGCAGAAAAGGACACAATGCTCTGAGATTTTATAGGGAACATACACGAATACACCACAAAGATCCATTTCCAGACCCAAAGCAGATATGATAAGAGAATCCTACAATGGTTTGGGTTGGAAGGGACCTTAAAGCTCAGCTTATTCCACCCCCTGCCATGGGCAGGGACACCTTCCACTAGCCCAGAGTGCTCCAATCTGGCCTCGGACACTTCCAGGGATGGTGCAGCCACATCTGTGCAATCTGTGGGCAATCTGTGCCAGGACCTTCACAGACTTTCTTCCTAACATCCAATCTAACTCTGCCCTCAGCTTAAAACCACTGCCCCTTGTCCTGTCACCACCCACCCATATAAAAAGTCCCTCTGCCTCCCTTTTATAAGCCCCCCTGAAGGTGCTGGAAGGCCACAGGGAGGTCTTCCCCAAGTCTTCTCTTCTACAGATGAACAACCCCAGCTCTCCCAGCTTGTCTTTGTGGGAGAATATTCCACAACCCCTTGCCAAGTGAGGCCCCACACCACCACGTCAGTGAGCAAAACACAGGGCCCAGGCCTACAGGGAATTATTCCCTTATTTCCAGCTCTGCTGAGAGCTGCTCACTACTGAAACCTCCCACAACCAGTTAAAAAACCCTCTAGAACCTCACCTTCTATAGAGCCTGGTCCAAAAGGCAGCAGTGCAAGTGACAGTCCAGGCTTTCTTGCAGATCAGAGAGAACCGGACGATGTCCTCAGGGCGGATGTAGGAAGCCAGGAGCAGCCAGATGTCAATGGGATATTCCTCTCCTCCTCCCCCTTCAGCATCTTCTAAAGGCAATGAGGGTGTGTTAGTGCAGGACATCGCATCTGCACCAATTCCCACCTCGAGACACGTGCTGCACCCCTGGCAGCACAGGTGGGCTGCTGAATTACACACACACAGTCAGCCCAAGCCCAAGTCTGCACAACCTCAGTGGCCCTGCTCCCCGTTCCCATCAGTGTCCACACAGCCACAACACCTCCCCTGCGCTGGACACCTGCCACTGTTATCCCTGCTCCACAAGTGGGCAGTGGCAGATTCATAAAGGAATTCAGGCTGAAAGGGTTCTCTGGAGGTTTCTAATCCAGCAGCCAGCTCAAAGCACACAGAATTAGGTCATTTTGTTCAGCATCTTGTCCAAGTGAGTTCTGTGTGCAGGGATGGAAACCGCTAAGCCTCTCTGGACCCTGTTTCCATGCCTGACCCTTTCACAGCTGAAATACCACACTGAAGTTGAAAAATAAAAATTGGATAGCAAATGAAGAGGCAACTTTATGTAAAGGAGGGCCAAGCTCCTGCATTTTTAATCAAAAGTGTCCATTTAACAGGTCACCAAAATTGCTTTACAATTAAAGACTCTGAGCATTGATACTGCCAGGCTTGTCAATTCTTTGTTCCAGTGGTCACAATATTTTTGTAGGACCTCTATCAGGGATGGAAATTCTATTCTGCAAGTGGCAATCAGCTGCTTTTCTTAAATCTCTTAATTTCATTAAAGCTTTTTGGATGGGAACCTTTAATGCATTTCAGATGGAGAGAACGGCCTGTTCTTCCCCTCAGAGGTGTCAGAACTGCTCAGCCAGAACTGAGGGCTCACACTCCTTTCATTCCTGCAGTGTTTTGTAGCTTACAGCACACATTCTTCCAGAGACACTGCTCCAACTTTAGGAATAAAAACTACTTTTAAAGAATATAAGTAGGTGAACAATATGGAGCATTAGGAAGGTTAAGAACAGAGAAGGAAAACACAACTTGTCCACAGTGCTAATAGGAAAAGCTGCTGTGAGGTCTGTGGCCTAGAAGAGATGTTTGGGAACTTGAGGTTACTACAAAGGGAACTTGAGGGTGCCAAATCTAACCCTGAGACAGCAGGTTACTACAAAGGGCAGTTCTTTATCCTCATGTGATAATTGCCAAAGAAAGCTCTAGATGGGATCGCTTCCCCACATCACTTCGGATTTATGGTAGGCACACCCACAACGGGCTGCTACACCCACCGTGCTGGGTCAGCTCTGGCTCAAGAAGCCATCAGACTCCACACTGCTGAACTCAGAGGGCAGCCAGAAGCATCACTGTTCTATCATCAATTTTTCCTCCCTAAACATGTAGCAGAAACAAGAGAAGGCTGTGGTGTAAAAGAATATTGTCTTCCCAGACTCATAGCTCCAGCCACTCAGACATTATTTTGGCAGGATTCTGAAGGACGCCTCAATAAAAGAGGTTAAACTCTTTTAACTCCCTTCCCAGAGGAAGTGCTGTCCACCTTCAGTCTGTGGTGGATGTGCTACATAAATCAGCATTAAGCTCAGGAAAACTGGTTGAAATTTGCTTCTCAACGTGAAAGCAACCTGTTACTAGAAACTTCTGCAGGGATCCCCAGTACAGCAGAGCTGTCTGCTCTTACACTGCATTGCCAATGGATTTCTATGGAGTTGCACAAAGTGTAAATGCTGAAGGATACATCTCCCTTGAATTAATGTATTATGATGCCACTAGGATCAAATGAACTTCCTTGCTGGGAAAAGAGCCCTTTAAACCCATTTGTAACAAACCACAGCCTTGGAAACACCCTGATAACAGAGCTTGTGTTTTGCCAACAACTGCACCATGGACAGCAGCACTTCAACCCCAAAGCAAACCTGCTGCCACCACCGTTCAGTGAAGCCACATGGCCAGTGGCAAAGCTTCACAACTCTGGAATAGCAGTGCTTGTTTTCTAAAATTGAGGGATATTTGCTGAAAGCAAGGAGCTCTCAGGCTTTGATTTCATGCCCCAGGCTCTGCCTTTGTGCAAATACAGCTCCTGTGACCAAGTGCCAGCAGATTTACAAGTGACTAAACCCTTGGCATTTCTTTGTGCAAAAGAAATTCCAGAATGCCCCAAGAGCCCCGTGACCATCCTGTAAATCCCCAGCATGAGCATCCCCCATGCAGGACACGCAGCAGGAGCCCACCGAGCCCCAGGAGGGCAGGTGACCACACCTTTGTGCCTTTTGCTCTTCTTTTTCCTCGAGGCAGCTCTCCCGTTAATGCTCTCCTTGGTATCCATCTCATCACTGCTGTCACAGGACTCTCCTGACGCGGAGAGACCTTCCTCAGTAGGGACACAGGAAGCTTCCAAACCACACAGGGATTTTACTGGAATAACAAACGACAGTAAGTACAAGAGCAGAGAGGAAAAGGCTATCCAGGTTTAGGAGGTGCTTCAGTGGAACCACTGTCTTAAAGCTTTCTGGTAAGTGACACAAGCAAGTAAATCCTGAGCTCAAGGATTACCTTGTCAGGAAAAGATTAGCAGGGGCGAGTGAATTGGTAACATAATTATTCAGCTGCTTGTTTTAAAAAATGAACAATGAGGATGATTACCAGCACAGTATGCAGATCCCACTGGTTTAGCTCAAACTATTTACAGCTCCAAATAAAACAACAAGCTCTTTCTAAGGTGTAATGGGTTTCCCTGAACAGCAGAGCTGCCTTGCATGGCCACGTTCAGCCTGGAGCCAGCACCTGCTCTGGAATTGTTTTATGAGCACAGAGAAGACTCACTCCCTTCGAAGCAGGACAAACATCTGTGGCTGATGACACAATCCACCGGGGATGGAACTCAGTGTCAAGCACACAGGAGCTCCGCTTACCCTGGAATTCAGTGAAGGGAAAGACTCTGGCCTAGCAAGGAAAACAGCAAGTTGAGTCAGCTGGAGTTTGGGGTTGGTTTTTTTCTGCATCTGGGGACAGGTTTAGATATATCCCTGTTCTGAAATATTATTTTTAAAACTTGATCTGTAAACTGAGGGCTCGTTATGGCAGAAAAATCCGCATGCGAGTCGGTAATGCCAGTCTTGGAAAAAGAAAGGTGTGGTCCTACTTTACAGCTGTGTGAGGCACTGCCACAGAGACCAGCACTGCCACCGCAGCACAAAGGCTTTGCAAACAGGCTGTGAAATTCATTCAAGAGCTGAATTTCAACCCAGCAGGCTGAGTGAAAAATAGAAGACGACCACGAGGTCAGAGGAGGCTTACAGTGTTCAAGCTTTTCTACTGAAGCACAGACTAAAGCCCGGGAAGGTTTTATACATCCCAGTTCCAATCACTGCAGTCACCAGAGCTACTGAAGAGCAAAATGTGCTGTTTGAATCACAGGGACAGAGTAGCAGAAAAACAAACAACAACAACAACAAAATAAAAAACTGAACATAACTAAACTCAGCTGAAAAATATTCTCATTTCTAACCACCAACCAAGATTTCAAAATGAAAAGACAGCAGATGGAAAGACAGAGCTTGACTGTACCCACTGACTAGAGACACCTCAGTGCTTTGCTAAACCAGTTCTACCTCACTTTGCACAGTTTGTTCTGGATGCTTTCCTGGCACCTGGATGCATTCAAGGCACCTGGATGCATTCATGGCAGTTGTTTCCCCTACCACCAAATCATACTGCCCTCTCCACATGATCTTTTATAGGCAAAAATAGTGAAATAGGTGGCAACACAAATGACAGTGAGTTATGACATCAAATACAGCCAAGCAAGAGAGGACAAAATTGACAGGGACACAGAGGAGGGGTTTAGAAGAAGAGCCCACCCCACTCTGCAAAGGAAAAATCAACCTCTGAGTCAACAGCACACGTCCACTGAACAGTGAATGGCTGCACTGCAATCTTGCAGAGGCACCCTCTCTTCACCTCACTGTTGTAATCCTCCCATCCTGGGCATTAGGATGGGGAGGAAAAAAGCCCAGAAAAATTCCTCCTGGCCCTGGCTCCCCTGCCGGTGAAGCTCCCATGGGATGCTCCCTGTGGGAAGCTCCCAGCCTCCTGCAGTCACACCCAGCACGGAGTTTACTCTGAGCCAAGCTCCAGGAGGGCAGCAAGGCCAAAGACTGGAGCTGGGGCAGAGGCTCCTGTCCCCGTGGCACCGCATGCTGGTCAGATAAGGCCGGGCCAGATAAACCTGCAGCACAGTCATGGCTACACCAGATAAGGCTGGGGCACAGCCCTGGGGCTGGGGAGGAGAGATGCCGAGGATCCCCGAATCCGGAGGGGAAACCCCCTGAGACTGCACTACAGAGACCTGGGAAAGGGATGGGCAGGGAACTGCTGTGACCCGGAGTCACCAGGATGAGGTGGGAGTGAGCCAGAAACACAGCAGGAAAGGGGATAAACTGGATAAAGCAGGTGATGCTGGGGGCAGGGAGCATGGAACACCAGCAGTTTGCCAGCATGATGCTGAAGTGCAGGACTTTGCCTCAAGGGGACAGAACACAGATGGGTGAGAGGAGGGAAGCCCCAAGCAAAGGAGGCCACGAAAGAGGGAGGTGCCCTGATTTTAAAAGCTTGAGAAGTAGCATCTGAAGAGGATGTTCACGATCACCACTGCCCCTTACAGGCATTCATGCCATGAGCATACTGTGTCCAAAAATGCAAGATTTCAGCAGCAAACCAAGAGTTTCCCTTTATGAGAAGTTCAGTCATCACTGTCAGCACAACAACATCTACCTCCAACACGTGTGACCAGCTACATTTAAAAGGCCTAAACATCACCATTTCTCAAGCAAGTGGGGTGTGTTAGTTCAGAAAGCTCCCAGAGAGGAGAAAATAGATAACAAAATACTGCACTCCCTTTCCAGGAAAACTCCTTGTTTACAGAGTTCACCAAAGAAACAGCAACACCCTCCAAAGACCTCCTTGCAATATGTTTGACAGAACTGTCACAACCTTATTCCTACTGCAAAGAGCTTTACCTGCTAATAAACTTAGCTACAGTTTCATATGTGGTAATAAAGTAATAAAGACTTTTATCATGTTATTTTCTGCTTCAAGCAGGAGATGACATGCAAGCCTTTCTATTTCAGGCACTAACAAAGACTCAGCAATTCTTACTGGACTTGCAGCAGGCTTTCTGCAAAACCTCCTGTCTAAGTCCTTAACACCTGATTCTACAGAGCAGCACAGGCTCATTTTCAGCACTGAAGAACACACATTTTCTCAGTTTAAGGAAGATGAGTCTCCCATATCATGCAGAGGCCAGCAAAACATGGAGGCAGCGTGGGGAAGGCAGGGGCTCCAGGGCAGACTCACCTTCCTGCTGCACTGCGTTGGCCACAGCTTTCTTCACCCGTCCAGACTTCACGACAGCTGGGTCTGAGTTGGCATAATCTGCCACCGTCACTGCAGAGAGGAGGAAACAGGGGTCAGAGGGATTAGGGATTATGGGGAGGGGACAGAAGGGCTAAGAGTCACGATGTCTAAAGGGAACAGTCCCCAGAGGAGCAGAAGCTCGAGGAGGAGATGCACAAGCAGGAAAATGAGCCTCAGCAGAGAGGAGGAGGCCAGGAGCCCCCAGCAAGTCTCTACTCCAGACCATCGGTCTATCAGGCTCAGGAGACCCACCCCCCGCCTAGCCCAGTGCAATTCTCCTTCTCCCACCACCTCAGCCAACGATAATCCCAATTCCCCCTCACACAGCCCAACTCGAGCCTGGCTGATCCTCTGGTCCCAGGCTCCTCCTCCACAGGCAAAGAGGTTTCATTCTCACACATCCGTCCAGATCCCTGCTGAGGGATCCTGCCTGGACGCAGCTCTCTGCCTGCACAAACCCGAGAAGGCCCAGCTCACTCCTAGGTGAGACTGGACCATCCTCCTGCCTATCACCCAGGCCAAGGCCAGGCGCTTCAACTACCTCCTCCCTCAGGCCGTAATGCAGGCCCAGGCCTCCTCTCCGGCTTGCACCAGCGGGGCCGAGCTCGGCCCGGCTCCGCTCAGGCCCCGCTCCCCTCAACAGGCGCCGCTCCCCTCATCAGCCCCGGCCCCCTCAGCCGCGGCCCAGGCCCGGCCCCACTAGCCCGGCCCAGCCCGGCCCGGCCCTCACCCCGCTCGGAGCACACGTCGTCGGCGCGAAACTTGAGGCGTTTGCGGGCGCCCCTGCGGGGCATGGCGGCGGCGGCGGGGCGGCCGNCCACAGCGCCCGCCCCGCGCCGCGTCAGCCCCGCGACCGCGCGCCCCGCTGACGTCACCAGCGCTGTGACGTAACCCCAGTCCTCGCGGCGCTGAGGGGATTTCCTCCGCAGTGCTCCCGGTACGGGGGACCCCTGAGGTGATCCCCGCTCCCAGTTCTCCCAGCAATGAGGGTCCTTGAGGGGTTTCTCCCTCCCCCCACAGTCTTCTCAGTCACAAGAGCACTTCAGGAGATTCCCCCCGCTCCAGTCTTCCCAGTAACGGGGATCCCTGGGGAGATCCCCCCTAGTAATGAAGTTCTGTGAAGTAATTGCCCCCTCCCAGTAATGGGGGTGTTTGAGGGATTGCCCCCTCCCAGTAATGTGGGTGTTTGAGGGATTGCCCTCTCCCAGTTGTCCCCTTAACAGGGGCCCTGAGGGGCGTCCCCCCTGCCCCAGTCCTCCCTGTAATGGGGCGTCCTAAGGGGATCCCCTCCAGTACTGAGGGTCCCTGAGGTAACAGCCCCCTCCCTGTAACCAGGGCGCTTGAGGGGATCCCACACACACACACCAGTCCTCCCAGTACTGAGGGTCCCTGAGGTAACAGCCCCCTCCCTGTAACCAGGGCGCTTGAGGGGATCCCACACACACACACCAGTCCTCCCAGTACTGAGGGTCCCTGAGGTAAAAGGCACCCCCCTCCTCCCACTCACAAGGACCTTTAAGGATACTGACTCCCAGTGCTCCCAGTAACAAGGGCCCCTGAGAGGTTCCCCAGGAATGAGGGTCCCTGAGGGGATTCCCTTCCCCCAGTCCTCCCAGTAACGGGGGGCTTGAGAGGACTCCCCCCAGTACGGAGGGTCCCTGAGGTAAATGTCCCCCCAGGTCCTTCCCCTCACAAAGGCCTCTAGGGACGCTGGCTCCCTGCTGCTCCCAGTAGCGAGGGCCTCTGAGCAAGTGGGTCGCCAGTTCTCCCAGGAGCGTGGATCTCTGAGGGAATCGCCCCCCGTCCTCCGTGTAAGGAGGGCCCCTGAGGTAACTGTGCCCCTCTCTCATCCCCCAGTCCTGCCAGTAATCAGGGACTCTGAGATAATTGCCCCTCCCAGTCATCCTAGTAAGGAGGGGCTCTGAGGGGATTCCCCCCATCCTCCCAGTAGGGAGAGTCTCTGAGACCCCCCAGTAAAAAGGGTTCTGGGGTGATTGCAGGCCCCCGCAGTGTTCCCCGTAAGGAGGAGCTCTGAGATAATTGCCCTGACTGATGCACCCCCCTGTTGGAAACAATAGAACTTTTAAATAATACTTTTCGTTAATGGTTTTAATTAACTTTTAAATTAATTGTTTTAATTAATTATAACCTCTTTATAAAAATTATAAATAGTGTATTATTCTTAAATTACTCTTCGCCAGCATTTAACAAAGTTGTCATGAGCCACTTCCATAGGAACACAGATTGGGAAAAGTACTGAAACTTGAAGTTTTGATAAACTAAGTGATATGCTTCAGTGAATAAAGCCTGGGAGAGAAGGATGTATTGGTGAGTTTGGACATCTGGAATGTAGAATTTATGAATCACAAGGACACTTTGCAGAAACTTGAAGTTACAGAAGAGGCGAACAAAGACTCCATCCATGTGTTGAAAGTTCCTACTTTCCAAAGATATTAAAAAGACTAAAAAGATGGACTAATTAGCATAAGAAGTGAAAAATCAATAACCAATAGAGGATAGAATAGTAATAAATGAAAGAGAATTATGTAATTTAGAACAAATAAACTTCTTTTTCTTTTTTTTTTTGTGTCTGTGTGGAGGCTGGAACTCTGTTGGCCACACACACCCTGGCCAAGGATAAAGTAATGCCACTGACACTAAAAAGACAGTGTTGGAGGGGTTTATCCTGATGATTTGAGAGAATTTGGAACACTCCCAGGAGTCACCCACTGAGCAGTGCCCAAGCACAGCCCACACCACAGGCTCCCAGTGCCACCCACACCTCTGTGGTGGGAGCAGCAGCAGGTGGGCACCAGCTGTAAAGTGTGTTTGCTATTTTTTAGGACTGAAATGGCTGCTCGGAGCTTGCTGGAGGAGTGGTGCCACCCCATGGGGGAGGAGTTGGCTCCAGGGCATCTCCAAAGGGAAATCGTGACTGGCAGCCCAGGGTCTGATGGTGATTTCGGGGCCTGTGTCCTCCTGAGCGCTTGTGCCCTGCTGACATGGGGATTTGGGCACTGCCAGGAGCTGGCTGGGAGTCCTGCCCAGTCCTGGGGTGGCTAAACTGGGAGGCTGGTGGAATCCTGCTCCCCTCCTTTGGGATTTACACAGTGACCGAAGAGCCCAGGCCAGTCACATTCTCCCTCAGTGGCTCCAAACACCCCAGAGCGCTGCATTCCCACTTGTGCCCCTTTCCTACAAAACTTCAGAACAACAGTGAGATGCTTTCACAGCTGTCGTGTCAGCTCTTGGGCGTCCCCAGAGCAGGATAAAGCATGGAATATGGAGAAATCCAAGAAATCCAATTTCCTCCTGCTTCCCTGGCATGGCCAGGAGCTGATACATCCTTAACCTCCCTTCCTGACTCTATTTCTCTCAGCGTTTCTTAAATACACAAGGATCGTTTTATCAGCAAGGTTGAGATTGAGAAAACATCTGAGCATCCCAGGCAGGAAAGGCCATTCCGTGACAGAAACACTATTCCTAATCCATCTGTTCTTAAGGCAATGGATACGAATTAATGTGGATGGCAGTCAATAAACCAGATCCTGGTGCTTGCTGGCTGCATCCACCTCTTCACTTGAAAACATTTTCCTTGGATTATCCTATTTATCACTGTTCCTTGAGAACTGTATCAGAGTATTATTTTTAAAAAGTAAAGCTTGTCTTGGCTTAGAAAACTCTGGCATGTGGAAAACAGATGAAATGTTTTTGGGATTGAGGACAGCTGTTCCTGAGTCTGGCTGGTCGGTGGATCCAGCACACTGCCTCCTCCAGTGGGTTGGAGGCATTTATGTGAGACGTCCCCAAGGTCCTCCAACAAAAATCCTGAGGATGAGCTCAATGTCCTTCCTGGAGAGAGGAAGGTGTTGCTCTGTGATGATGCTACTGATCCCAGTTGTTCCCAGTGGGGTCACAGAAAGGAGCTCCTCATTGGTAGGCTGGGTGAGGGCTGCTGAGCGATGCCAATGGCTGTGCCAGGGGCTGTGCTTCCAGGGCCCCCAAATTAATTGTTTGTTAAGGATGCCCCTGTGCAGGGCAAGGTGATGGAGCAGGTTGGGCTTTTGGCTGCTCCTGCTGCAGTTCATGGGCGCCCTCTGTCCCAAATCCCATTTATGATGCTGAAGACTATCCTTGAGGGGAGCCCGGGGTGATGGTCCAGCCTCGCACATCTTGAAATTAGGATCCCCCAGGGTTCAGAACTGAGCCTTGCAGAGTGAGGAGGGGGCTGTGGCAGAGTCTAGGGTTCACTGCCTGCCCCCATCTCTGCTCCCCACATGGTGGGGGGGACGGGGCACCCAGGGCTTGGGACACCCCACAGACCAGGTCTGCTCCTGCCTCCCTCCCTCCGGAGCTGGACAAGACCCCTGGGGAGTCCTGCCCCTGTGGGGGCTTTCAAACCCCGAAGAGGTTCCTGTCCCCCAGGAGAGTTCTCTGCCCATTCCAGGGGGATTCCTGTGCCCCCCTCCCAAGGGGGAATCTTCCCCCCAAGAGAGTTTCCTGCTTCCACAGGGGCATTTCTGCCCCACCTCAGAGTTTTCTGTCCTCTCGTGGGAATTCCTGCCCCCCCAAGGAGGTTTCTGCCCTCGAGGAGACCTCCCCTGGGGGGATTCCTGTCGCTCCTGAGAGTGGTTTAACCCCCAAAGGCAGGTTCCTCCGCTTTCCAGGGGGATCCTGTCCCCAGGGAGGTTCCCG
>VZRO01001468.1:52248-116068 GCA_013397915.1 Daphoenositta chrysoptera | reverse complement strand
CCCCCGTGGGGCTGCCCGGGGGGTGATCAGCTCCCTCGGTGGGGCCGGACCCGGAGGGCTTGACCCGTATTGCCTCCCCCGGGGATGCTCTGCTGCCCCTCGAGAGGATGCTTGGCCCCCCCCGAGGGGATGCTCAGTTCCCCCGTGGGGCTGGACTCGGGAGGCTCTGTCCTTTTTGCCTCCCCCCGGGGTTGCTCTGTGCCCCCCTCCCCCCCACCAGGGGATGTTCCCCATTGCCCCCCGGGCGGGGCCGCACTGGGGATGCTCAGCCCTGCCGTGCCCCGGGGGATGCTCTGTACCCCCCGGAAGGCGCTGACTCACTCCGGGGGGCTTCATTGCCCACCCCGTTACCCCTTGGAGGGGGTGTCTGAGTCGGGGTGTGCTGAGCTCCCCCATTTCCCTTGGGTTGAGTCTGAGCTGGGAGGTGTCATCCTCACCCCGAGCTGGGTTGGAGGGGGGGACTTGCTGTGTCCCGGCTTTACCCGCAGACCGAGCGTTTTAGCCAGGGTTGCTCCCTCCAGTCCAGTGGCCCCAGACCGGGAGCAGAGCCGGGGAGATGTGCTGCTGGGTGTGCACACAGGGGGGTGAAGGGTGGGCACATTCCCCCGAGGCTGCATGGTATGGGGGGCAGGGAGGGGGCAGTGATTCCTTAACCCAGGAGCGGGGAGAGGAGGCCTTGATTTTCAACTGCTCTCTGCCCTGGCAGCCCCCCATATGCTCCCAAGCTGTCCCTTTGCATCCCCTCCCCCCAGCTTCCACCTTACGCTGAGGGGAGGGCAGGAATGCTGGTGAGCCTGGTCCTGCCGTGGCCTTCTCCTGCTCCTCTGATTTCCCAGTGCTGTCTCCTCCCGCCTTCCTCAGTGCTGCCTCCAGCCCTGGAGCATCCACCCAGTGCCGAGCTCTGTGTCAGCCCCACTGAGCATCTGCCTGGCTCCGGGCGCTGGGCTGGACCGGCTCATGGAGATGCTGCCACACAGATGCTCCTGGAGCTCAGCACCAGGTAAATGCCTGCCAAGCTGGGCCAGCTTGGAACTGGGAAGATGCTCACGGAGCTGGTCCAGCCTGAACATTGGCCCGTGTGCTTGGGGCTGAACCAGCTGAGCATCCGGCCAGCTCCAGCTGTGCCCACACTGGTTCCCAGCCTCTGTTAGCTGGTGTCATCACGGCCACTGCAAGCTGCCTCCAGACAGCACGATTTGCTCCTGAATAACCAGCCTTGAAGGGCTTGTTTATCCCGTAAATTGCATCATTAGAGCAGCAATTGGTTTAGGGAGCTGGGTTTTGCTAAAGCTGTGCAAACCCTTCTGGGGACGCCCTGGTTTTGGCCAAGTCAGGGCTGACAAAGTGTTCATTTTAGATCGTTTGCCACCATCTGCTGGATACTGGAATGAGGTTCTCCTGGTGGGTTTGATACCACCAAGCCACTGTGTGAGCAGGAGCTGGTCCAGAGGCAAGTGTGAACTAGAGTTTGGGATGTGGATGAATGTGCCTGTGTGGTTTGGGAGTTTCTTGGCTGTGGTGCTGCCCAGGCAGCAGGAGATGGAAAGTTGGTGTCTTTGTGTCTCTGACGGTCTGGGATTCTCAGGTGCCTGTGCTTTTGGGGACATCACGGTGTGCTGCTCCCTGTGTGAGCTGGTTGGGGAACAGGACTGATCTCTAGGGACTTCCCTGGAGATTTGTCAGGGAGCCATCAGCATAGGTCCCTGCTGCCGTCTCCCTGGCACCCCGTGGTGCTCAGGTGCACAGGTGCCTTCCCAGCTTCAGTGCTTGCTCCTCCTGCAGCTCTTTCTCAGGAGTCAGACCAGAGGTTGTCTGGGACCAGTGTCACCAGTGGGAGGGCGGGGGAGCCTCTGAACCGGCAGGTTCCTGAGACAGCAGTAGCGGGACTGATGAGCAGATCTGGCTTTCTGGAGTGGCTAGCTCAGCTGTGGCTTGGCAGATGTAGGATTAAACATCTCATCCCTGTGCAGCTTTGTGGCTTCATGGTGAGCGGGTCTTGCTCCACACTGGTGGACTTGGTCCAGCTGCGCTTGCCAGCAGCTCCAGTGCAGATGCTGAGGGACTGGACCTGCTGGAGATTTGGGTTGCTGCTTGTCTCAGCTGTCTCAGAAGACACCAGGGGTAAAACCCCCGCTGAAACCCTTCTCATCTGCATCTTTGGAGGGACCTTTTTGCAAGCCTTGTCCTTTGGGCCAGCTCCTGCCAGGGGCTGGGAGTGAGGACAGGGATGAGGAAGAGGCTGAGGGAGTGTGAGTTGGTGGGTCGCGCTGTGCTGGGTGAGGCTGTGGAGGCCCTGAGTCAGTGCTGGGACTGAGCCTGACACTGTGCTGGAGCTGAAAGTTCACACTGGAGCTGGGAGAGGCATCCTTGGAGCCTCAGAGAGAGCTGAACCCAGATTGGGGCCCAACTGTTCCTCTGGAGGGCTCCACTCTGTGCACATGGAGAGATGCTGACATGAGTGTCCATCCTCTGCCTGGGGTTGCCGTTTCAGGATTTCCAGCAAAGCAGAAAGATACTGTATTCTTTATCTAACCTTGAAACCTTAATTTACAATTTATTTCCTCCTAAAGAATGCTTTGGTGAGCCAGAGGTTTCCCAGATGGCTCCCAAAAGTGAGCTGTGAGGTCTCTGGAATATTAACTGGAGGAAAAGGCTGTTGGATCCATTACCCAGCTTCCCTCCAAGAGAGGTGTGAATGACAACCCTCTTCTCACGCATGATTTCTGGGACGCGCCAAGCACCAGGTGTGGGGTGACAGAGCAGTCTGAGGACTCTGCCCTGGGCTCTGCAGGTGGGTCCAAGCCTTGTCCAGGCTCCTGAGGGATGTGGTTGGGAGTTTTCAGTGCTTAAAGGCCTCCTCTGTGAGCAGATGAAAGGCTTGGAGGTGGGTGCCCGTGTGGGTGTGCTCACACGGGCTGGCATTTGGGAGGGAGGAGGGAAAATATCACATGAAACAACTGCAGTGTTGGGGGACAGGTCTGCGCTTGGGCCCATCTGGAGCAGAAGTTGTGGAAAATGATTCAAGGCTCTTGGCTAAAAAAAGTTGTGCTGATATAATTGGATTTTATTTCTGTTTGTGCTGTGGTCAAGCAGGTTAAAACCCTTGTGGGGACAGGGTAAAAGTCTTGAGTTCATTTGTAGGGTGAGGATGTCCTGAGGAATTGGGCTGAGAAAGCTGGGGCAGTTCAGCCTGGAGAAGAGAAGATTGTGTGGAGACACCCCACAGCACCTTCCAGGGTGTGAAGGGGCTACAGAGAAGCTGGAGAGGGACTCTGCATAAGGACCTGGAGTGACAGGACAAGAGGGTTCACACTCAAAGAAGAGAGATTTAGATTGGATATTGGGAAGGAATTCTTCCCTGTGAGGGTGGGGAGGCCCTGGAACAGGGTGCCCAGAGAAGCTGTGGCTGCTCCATCCCTGGAAGTGTGCAAGGCCAGGTTGGACAGGGCTTGGAGCACCCTGGGCTAGTGGAAGGTGTCCCTGCCCATGGCAGGGGTTGGAATGAGTGGAGCTTTAAGGTCCCTTCCAGCCCAAACCATGCCATGATTCTGTGCTTTTATGAATGAAGCGGGTGCTCATCTCTCTCTCATTTTTGTGCAAAGCTGTGCCTGGAGCAGCCCTGCTGCTCCTCAGCCCTGGGCAGCACTGGCAGGGCAGTGATTCCCATCCCACAGGAGCATCTGGGAGCTGGGTGTCAAACCTCCAAAAGCCACTAGCCAGGAGGGGACTGACCCTGTGTCTTCCACGTTGCCCTTCCTTTGCTGAATCTTCACCCTGGTGTTTTAAGCAGCTCGTGGGTCGCTGTCTCCAGCTCTGTAATCCTGCAGGACTGACAAGGCTGGAATTTATCTGAAATGCAGATTATTTTTTTTCTGCTCCTGGTTTTCAGTTCCTGCCACGCTTCTCTTAGCAAGCGCGAGGAGGTGCCGGCTGGGTGGCTGCCTTTAATTGCATCCAAAAATTAAAAAAACAAGAAAACAAGTGGCAGATGAGAGCTCGTTTCCCCATCCTCCTGTCCGTGGCGAGCGGTTTCCAGGAGAGGGCAGTTCCCAGGGATTTTTGCTGCATGGTGTCTCTTCCTTGCAGCTTCAGCCGTGCCGAGCCCCTCGTGCCGGGGGTCTGGAGGCAGAGCCGTGCCGGGGGTCCCGGGTGCAGAGCCGTGCCGGGGGTCTGGAGGCAGAGCCGTGCCGGGGTCCCGGGGGCAGAGCCGTGCCTGGGACCGCGGGGTCCGGCCCAGCCCCGCCGTGAGGAGTTGAGGTGTTGTCACCGTGGCCGAGTGCTTCAAATAGCGGGCGCGGGGCCGCGGGGATGTCCGGCAGGGAGGCAAGGAAGGAGCCTCTTCCTGCCTGGACCCCACGTCCCGCCTTCCAGAGAGGGCAGCATCCCTCGCCAGGGCAGGATGGCACGGCAGGGAAGGGGCCCCCCTCCCGGAATTGCTGCCCATGCGCCGGGTGCACGCATTTAAACTTCTCATTTCCACCCTTTCCTGGCGGAAGTGAATTTTCTCCGCAATTACAGATTCCCTCCTGGCCACATCATGATGTGATGTGCTGGGACAGGACAAACACTCTGCAGCCACGGGGTGCCCGGGGGGTCCATAGCCCAGAGGAAGGAGCTGAGCTGGACATGGGATGGCTGGAGCCTGGGAGAAGGAGATGTCTGGCCCCAGCCCAACTCACACCTTTCCAGAGTGTCATTAGTGCAGAGCATCCTCACATGGATTTTCTCCTGCCAAAGCCTGGCCTTTCTGGTTGCACAATTGGGAAGATGTTCATAGCCTCGCTGTGGCATTAACACAGGTGTCATAAACCTGATCTCAGGCCCTTGATCATGAGTTAAGTAGGCACGATGGTGGTGTCTAGAACTGCTCCCCATGCAGACATTCCTAGTGCCAGGGGCTGTGGGCACAGAAGGGAAAGATGGGCTTGTACAAAATCCATAATCCACTTAATCTGCCCTGTAATTCAGTGTCTGGCAGCTGTAACTAAGTAGATCTGGGCTTCTTTTAAGCATCTCCCCCAAACTGTTTTGCAGGAAGGAGTCAAAAAATGTCCAGAGGTTATTTTTGGCTGTGGCTGATTTATTCACACGCTGATCAGCCAGGAGAGGAGTTATTCTGGTCCCACACTGCCCCACATAACACCAAGTGCCGTGTGCGGGTGTGATTTCCCTGGGAGACATTCAGAGATGATGCTCCCGTTTGTGGATGGAACTCTCAGCAACCACCTTGGAGGCTCCGTGTCCTGTGAGCCCACTCAGGGTCCTCAAATGAGGCCCGAGCTGGGGGACATGGGCTCTGTGCCCTCCTGTCCTCTGTCCCTGGGGATGGACCTGAGGCTTGTGTCCTGGGGTGGTGGAAGGCTCTGTGCCTTGCAATTCCTGCTCTATCCCGAGGGGTACCCAGCTCGATTGGGGTCTCCCTGGGTGACACCTGGATCTGGGGAGTGCAGGGAGCTGTTCCAGTGCTCGTTTGGGCAAGGCGTCATTTCGAGGCTCAGCCAGGACCACGGTGTCTAGGACGGTTTCTCTGCACGATGTAGTGGCTCTGGTGCTCCTGGATTGTTCCTGCCTGTGTTTGCTTTCCCTGGCATGCTGTGAAGCTGAGCTCCTACTCTTGGGGAGGGGTGGTGGGAGTGAAGTGTGAGGGTGGAACAGCCAAATCCTGCTTTTTCTCCTGTATCTGCACAAGGGAATGTTTCCCTGTGGCATTCCAGTGTGACCACAGCTGGTTTCTGGCCATGGATTGGGATCTGCCCGGGTGGGAATCACGGGGACGTAGCACTGCCAGTGCCTTTGCCATCCCACTGTGCTGGTGATGTGTTTCCCACCCAGCTGAGGATGGAATCACTGTTGGCTATGTCCCTGTGCAGAGGTGCTGGCAGCAGCAGAGACCCCATCCTTCCTGGTTGCCATGGGACTGGAGCATCAGTGGAGACAATGTCCAGCCTGGATGCACCGCTGGATGGGCAAAGGGGACCCAATCCTCACATCTCCTGCAGCCAGGGCTGTATCTGCTAGCAATTTGGGCTAAGGCAGGCTGGGGAGGGTGGAGGAGGCCATGTGGGGGTAGAGGACCAGCAAACCGAAGCCTCTAAAGGATCCATAGGGGTGTTGACCAACCCAAATTTTCAAGCTTTGCTGCTTGAAAAATCTGGCTGTGCTAGGGAGTGGATGGGTGGAAGTTCTGGAGGTTCCCATGAGCCTGTGGAGAGCTGCTGTCTGTGCTTCTCGGCAGTATTGCAGCACCTGGAAGCAGATGTGCCTTTACTGGGACATGGGGTGGAGTGTGGGTCACTGCCAGCATCCCTTGGAGACCCTCCTTCCAGAGCCCTTCTGGGGGCTTGGGCTCTCCATGCACCATGTGCTCAATAACATGGCTTTACTCATTTTAACCCATCAGGTTTTAGTTAGAGCCAGAATGCTCATCTCTCCTGAACCGAGTTGTCTTTCCTTTGATCCCAGATCCAGAAAGGGTTTGCTTTGCTGCTGTTACCTGTCTGACATCCAGATGTGTCACCCAGAGAGCAGCTTGTGTATGATGGAGAGAGAAGATTCTCCCTCCTTCTCGCCAGCATCAAAACCTGGATGATAATCACTTGGTTACAGCCAACACTTTGGGCTTCCATATTAAAAAAAGAGCATTTTTTCCTGCTTTTGATCATCTGCTTCTAGTTAGTTTAGTTAGCAGACTTTCACAGTGGCCATTTTTGGAGTTGGCAGCCAGAGCATTCCTGCAAGCAGAAATGGCTTTTGTTACATGTGTCCTTCATGTTTTCAGGTTTATGGAGAAATTTTTTCTTCTAAACTGAGGCTGCCACGAGTCCCAGCACTGCTGACTGGGGCCTGGCTCTCTGGGAGCACCAGTGTCGCTTTCAAATCACACGTTGTCAATAAATCTCATTGCAAGTGCCCTGCAGCAAATGGCATCAGCCTGCACAGGGAGAGCTCTCCCACATGTCCTCCCGCTGCCTAAAAATACCAGTGCTTGAATTCTCCAGTGACTTGGCTGTTGCACAGCCTCCATTCCTTCCTGAGATTCTGCTCACGGCTCGGTGCAGGACATCTGCTGCACTCCCAAGGGTCACACTCTGCCCTCCAGATCTGGCCTTTAGGTAACGCAGCAGCTGCGTCGATTTGGGGATGAATGAACATTTATCACCTTTACTCTCCGTGCTGTGAGGTGTGTTCATAATCAGGGGTGCAGGGTCCAGGAGGGAAACGATGGCACCTTCTCTGGTGGCCACTGAGGGCCCATCTCATTGAGGAAAGGATGAGTTTTGGGGACTTCATGTAGCATCAAGAAAAATACCCTCAAAACCCTCTGTTAACTTTCTGTGTGTGTCCTGGGAGTCTGTTCCATCCTTTGTAAATACACAATTTACCTTTCCACATCTGGCTTTGAGACATGGGATGCAGAAAAAGTGGCAAAGTGCTTTGCTTTGAGAGCCAAGTCTCTATTCAGTGGGTGAATGCAGAGGGCTTGCTGGTGTTTCCAGTTCACACAGGGCACTGGGCAGACTGGTGTGCAGGCAGCAGGCTCTTGTCTCCAGCAGACTTCAGGCTCTTGACCCTGCTGGCTTGTAGTAGAGCAAGGAGAGCTCATCACTTGAACTATGAATGAAGCCAAGGGCTGATGTCACTTGCTGTGATCTTGGGGAGAAGTGACAAACTGGCTTTTTGGCACTGACAGGGATTCGGGAGCAGAGCTGGGTGTGATGGATGTGCAAACTGAAGTTCAGCACAGCTGGGAGGTGCTGAACTGTAAAACAGGAGTGATGCTCCAAATGGATGTGTTTCTTTGGGAGACCTTGGATTGAAGGTACTTGGATTTTCTTGTCTCCATCTCCATGTGATTGCCCCATACACTGCTGGGAAGTTCATTAGGGGGCTGGAATGCAGCAGTGGAGGAGCAGGAGCTCGAGGAACACACTCACAGGGCTGGCTCATCCCTGGGAGCCCTAAACTCTGCTGCAACATGGTCAGGCCATGGACACAAGCATTGATAGTTTCCCCGGTCTTGCAAAGAAAATAATGTTTATTTTCGAGGCTGGAAAGGTGAGGAAACCAGTCAGCAGCCCTACCAGCTGGCAGATACTGGCAGCTTGATTTCCTCCCTTCTCCACCGCAACTCACAGGAAACCCAACCACTGGAAATGCCAGGGAGGGGCTGTCGGTGCCCCGGGCTGGGGACAAATGTAGTGACCCATCAGGAAGAGCCACCCTAGTCTGTCAGAGCAAGGTGTGTCAGGTCCTCCATCACTCTGTGTCTGGACTTTCTCCTTCCAAGGACTCTTGACTCCTCTTGGGCTGCCCTGGGGTGCCTCAAATTGCCAAAACCCTGATGTGGGAAAGGAAGCAGAAGGATCTTCCCATGCTGCTGCCTGAACCTGGAGCTTTCTCCCTTTTCCCTCGGTGCAGGTGGGGAGTGCAAACCAGGAGAGTGACATTGGTCAGCTCCTGTGTGGTAACAGCTGGACGTTTGTCTGAGTGTGTTCTCCCAAAAGTGTGAGAATTTGCAGGATCTATCCCCAAATCATAGAATCAAAGATTCATAGAATCATTAAGGTTGGAAAAGACTTCCAAGATCATCAAGTCCAGCTTTTGACTTAATACCACCATGACAATGATCAGAAACTGCTTGTGAGCACCCAGTTTAACCAGTCCCTGGGGCAGCTGGGACCTTCATGGTTTCCTTTTCCCCCTGTCCATCCTGCCTGGCTTGAATTAAGGCTGACCACTCTGAGGCAGCTGTTAACTGCACTTGGTGGAACTTCTTTAAATATGCTAGGAGTCCTGGGCCCAGGACAGGTGCTGATGACACCAGTAACCAGAGCAGGGTGGCAGGAGAGAGCTGGTCCAGACTGGTGGTGGGAGGAGGACGCTGAAGATGGGATGGTTTTACTGTCTCTGTATTTTCCTCTGAAGGTGACGGTCTGGGTTTGGAAAAGATCCAACCTCTGTGCAGGCACAGCATCCAACTTCCTGCTGCCCTCCACCTTACTCCGGCAAGAACTGTGTGAGGTTTGACTCTCACTTCTTCTTGCTTCTCAAAACGTGAATCTTGTCAGATTCGGAGGGCTGTGGCCACACGGCGGGTGTGGATGTGGGGCAGAGCACGGTTGGGCTGGGGGAGCCGGGGCCGTGCCCGGGGTTCTGCCGGCCGGGAGGATGGAGCCGTGTGTCCACAGAAGCAGCTCTTGGGAGGGAGATGCCGAGGGAGGAGGACCCTGCGGGAATGCGAGCGGCTCCTGCTGCGGAATTGCTGTCGCGGCGGCCTGGGCGCTGCCGGAGGGATCAGCGGGAAGGGAGTGGGGACGGGCTTTGTGTCCGCGCTGGGAGAGCGGGGCCAGCGCGGCTCCGGCCCGACCTCGCGGCGGGGATGGGGCTGCCTCGGCTGGGAGCGGACGGTCCCGCAGTGCTGCGTGACAGGGACAGTGACAGTGACAGTGACAGTGACGCGGCCCCGGCACTCCCCTCCCTCCCGGCAGCGCCGGGGCCGTGCGAGGCCGCGGCCGCCCCGGCTCAGCCCCTCTGCGGGCGGGTGGTCCCTCACAGGGGTGAGTGTCCCCTCCTGGGTGATGCCAGCTGCTTCTCCACTCGGGATTCTGGCGGCTGCGTTCCCAGTCGTGCTGCTGGCGCTGCAGGTGCCCTGGGGAAGCAGGATCAGCGCCCCTGGAAGGTTGTTTCAAAATCCGGAGGGATTTAACTGTGTCTCTTAGGGCCTCGCTCGTCTGGGGTGGGGGATATCCCGGGGCTGCTGTCACCTGCAGTGCTGTCACCCTCCTGACAGGCACGGCCTCTCAGGACCCCAAATTCCTCCCAGGTCACCCCAGGCACAGCTCTGGAGGTCAGCCCACTCCTGTGGTCACCAGGGTGGCTTTCAGAGACATTCTTGGGTGGTTGCTCCCCGCCTTGTTCTCTGTCTGTTCAGCTTTCCCCATCATATCCCTGTTCTCATCAGTCATTATTTCTCTCCAGGTGAAGGCTTTTTATTAGCAGCTGACATTTCAGCCATTTTTGAGTCATTTCCTCTCTTCTACTCCAATTTTCTTCATCTTCTTCATAACTAGGAAGCCTTTCTTTGTCCTTGGCCAGAGGGGAGGCATCTGTTATTGCCTCTCTTATCATATTCCAGGAGGTTTGATCGGGTTAATGAAAATCCTTCTGTTTTTCTTGTGTGTCGCTTCCACTCCCGTCTTCTTTAGCCTGGTTTCTTAAGGAAATTAAACCAAAGGCCTTGTTGCATCGTGGCCTTTTCTCTCCCCCTGCTTGCTCTTGAGTGTGTTGGTCTCTGATGGGGTGGAGAGCTTGAACACCCAAAAAGGTTTGTGATGGCCATTGGAGAGGACAGAGCCAGGGGAGACCCCAGAGGGACGTGGGGCACTGGGCCAGTGGTGCAGGGCTGGGGCTCACTGCCCAGAGGACAGGGCTGTGAATCCCACCAGGAATATAAGGGACTGCAGGGCCGTATCCCCCAGCCCGTGAACAGGCCACATCACCGGGCTACTTGTGCTGCGCAGCTGCTTTTCCTGAGCTCAGGAAGGGAGCCAGAGGAGGATCCAGCCTCACAAATGCAAGGTTCGGGAGGCCTGGGCTGTGTTTGCAGGTGCAGACTCACGCGTGGCTGTGCTCGAGGGCTTTTCCTGCAGCAGCAGGAGCTGCAGCTGCTTTACGCTGATCTCCTGGAGTGTAAACTGCAGTGACAGGGGAGCCAGAGGAGATTTTCTGCTCCTACCAGTGCTACAGCAGGGAGAGGCAGTAGAGCTTTCCCAGTGGCTGCTGCAAAATCTGGTTCCTTTGGTAGTAATGTGGGGATTGTAGCAGTGCTGGCGAGGGAAACCTTGGGGGTCACGGGAGAAGCACAATGTGGAGTCAGGAGCTCAAGTGTGTCGGTGGGAAAGGACCAAGGTGCTTCTTGGGGTGTCCTTGGAGCTTGTTGCCCTTTGTAGCAAGGGATGGGGCACCTCTTGGGTGTGTCCCCTCCTGTCCCAACCCAGCTTGGGGACAGGGATCTCCCCTTCCAGCTCAGAATGTTCTGTGAGTCTGTGCCAGGCTGGGGAGGAGGGTTTGCTGGGAATCTGTGCAGCCTGGAGATTCTCTGCCCACACCTCGCAGTGAGGGAGCAACATGTCTGCCTGACAGTTCAGCCAGAAACTTCTCTCCTGTGCAGGTGAGTTCCTGCTCCCTGGCACCAAATCTGCTGTAGAGCTGCACTCTGAGGGCTTCCCCCTTCCTTCACTTTGCATTTACCTCTGATGTTTATTTTGGCAGCCTGTTCTGCTGATTTCTCTTCAGCCAGCATCCTTCAGGCCCAGGGCTGAGCCCCAGGCCCTTGCCCAGTCCCACTACTTGCCATTCCCACCTCCTGGTCTCTGTTCCCTGCCTGATCCCACCTCCCTTGTGGTCCCTCCCAAGATGAGGGACTTACTGGGTGACACCCAGTGCAGGGGTACTTGTAGTCTGGCAGTGGGTCCTCACCAGGTCCCCACAGGGTCCCTTCTGCTGGGGGATGCCCAAACTTGTGATCCCATTAGAGGGGGACGCACAGAGGTGGCTCCATGTCCCAGCTCCTCCCACATCCTTTTCACCTTGCTTGTGCTCTGCTGAGTACGAAGGTCTGGTGGGAAGACAGGGCCCTGGTCACACATGATGCAGCTCTTTGGGTGTGCTTTGGAGCGAGGTTTCCTGTCCAGCTGTGAGAGAGACCTGGATCAGCTAAGGAGAAGGACTTGGCAGTGGCCCCTGCTTGTATGGGTGCTTGCGTGGTTCCTCTTTCCAGGAAGGATTTCGGGCTCCCTTTGTTCTCTCCAGCCTCTCTTGTGATGGTGGTGAGTTGGGCTCTGTAATTGAGGAGATCTGAATAATCCACAGAGGAAGCTGCTAATTTGAAGACATGTCTGTAATAATTAAATCATTATCTGGAGGGAAGAGAGAGCAGATACCAAAACGGGGCTAATTAAAATCCAAACCCAGGATGACTTGGGCTCTGGGCCAGAGCAGAGCAGAGTCTGTTGGGGATGTCTTCATGTGTAATTGCTTTTCAGAACATCAGTCCCCACCACAAAACCCATCTGTTCCCCCTCAGGAGACTAGAATTGACCCAGAAACCCTCTTGCCTTGCCCCGTCCTGTGTTCCCCAGACCAGACACAGCTGGAGGAGGCCACATACTTTGCAAAGGGCAGAGGAAATGGTGGGACCCAGTTTGGGAGGGTGTTTGGTTCTTGAGCCTCAGGAGCTAGATTCCACCTTATCTCTGGAACATTTAGGCCCTTATGTCATTTCAGCCCTCAGAACTGGCTGATGATCTTCAGAAATCAGTGAGAGCGAGGAGCAAGGTGGGCTCGGATCCATCCCTGCTCCATGCATGGAAGGATTTGGACATGCCAAGGTGCCAAAGGGACCCAGTCCCTGGGAAGAGGGTGGCTTTGGCTGCAGGGAGAGATGATTCTTGTTCAGGTTCACTCCCCATCCAGGGTGGGAGCACCGTGGGAGAGGCTGCATGTCCTGTTAGGAGGCAGAGCACTACTGGACGTGAGCCCAGCCCTGGAGCTCCCTGTCAGCTGTGAGCAGGTCCAGGCAGGTGGAGGTGGCTCTGCTGAACTGGAAGATGGTGACCAGCAACTGTGGTTGTGATGTTAGAGGGGAGAAAGGGCCTTTGGACAGCACCTCATGCTGTGCCGTGAGGGTGGGAGAACTGCAGGGTGGGTATTACTGTGCATCCCCAGAGCTTCTGGGAATGCTTTGCCTGTCAAGCCCAGAGTCCACCACATGTTCAGAGTCCACCATGTTCTTCAGCAGGGCCAAGCCCTTTGCAAAGGGCAAGGCACCAAAATCCCATTTCCAGTTACATCCCAGTTGGATGCAGGGTAAATTCCATCCTTCTGAGTGCCTCACTGGGTGCATTCCTGCACCAGGGAGGTGTTGCTGCTGTGTCTGCATGGGCTGAAGGTCCTCTCGTCGTGGTGGCAAGGTGGAACCCAGCAGCAATCATCACTCAGATAACCTGGCCTGGAATCGCTGTATTTCAGCAGGGAAGGGATTGTAGCTGTCCAAACCAGGCTCCTTCCAGAGCTGGTGAAGATAAATTGGTGCATTTACCCAGAGGGGACAAGGTCAGGGAGCTCTGTCCATCAGGTGTTGGCATGTGAGCATCACTCAGCAAATGTCCCTGTATCGGCACGACAGGTGAAGGTCACCTCAGGTGGGCTGGTGCCTGCAGGCAGCTCTGAACTTGGGGAGGTGGGAGGAGGGCACAGGAGGCTGGGCAGGGAGCCACTTCTGCTCGGGTGAGCATCCCACCAGTCGTGACACATGCTGGGTTTTCTGCCTGTGCTGCCCTGGAGGGGCTGCAGCTCTGCAGCAGCGCAGCCTGGCACTGCTGGGTGCTGGGGCTCAGGGATGGCCTGAACCCCCCTGGCCAGTGCTGCTGGAGCTGGGCTCTGCCTGCTCCAACATCTGCATCAGCAGGCACTGGGGGGTGCCCAGGGTCCAAAACTGTGTTGTGAAAGAGCCAGAAATTTAAAGCTGTCTGCAGAAATGGTCAGTAAACCCTCTGGGAAATGTTGGCTCAGCTGCTGTGCTTGAGTTGTGTGTGGAGTGAGACTGCCAACCCCACGTGTGTCCTTTTGCCTTGAGAGCTTTGATGTGCTCTTGGCTTTTAACGGAGAGCACACAACAGCTCAGGCAGCAGATGTTTTCCAAGGCATTGGGACGTCCCCTTTCCTTCATTCCCCCCGAAGGGACTTTAAGGTGTCCTGGCCACCACGTTTTTGGGTGCCCAAAGGAACAAACAGTGGGACCAGGTTGGAAACCAGCCCACCTGCAGCTCTTCCCACCAGTGGTGCACTCGTGTAATTACCCACATTTCATTCTTTTAAAAGCGTGCTGAGCTACAAATGTGTCCCTCCTTTCCTGGTGATGTCTCATGGATTGGCCAAATCCTGCTCTCACCTCCTGAGGTGGTTCAGGGGATTGTTCCTGGTGCTGGGTTGGATGGGGGTTGGAGCAACCTGGGATAGTGGAAGGTGTCCCTTGGCAGGGGGTGGAACAGGATGGGCTTAAAGGTGTGTTCCAACCCAAAACAGTCTGGGATCCTGTGAACTCAGTGTATGCAGGAGCCCCCAGAGTACTGGGGGTAGCAAAGTGCCCAGGGGCTTTGGGCCAAAGGGTGTAACAGGTTCAGCACTTTTTGGGTGCCCTTTGGGGGTGGTGGACAGAAGCAGGGGTCAGGTGCGATGATGCCATGGTTGGGCTCCCCCTTGGGTGAGCTGGGATGGCTGTGGGAGCCTGTGGGAAGCACAGTGAGGACAAAGGCAGAGCTCCTGGGGTTCCTGTGCCAGGCAGGATGGTGCCTGGGGACGCCGAGGACACTGCATTAGTTGGGCTCCATGGAGCTGACATTTTGAGAGGGGACAAGTTAGAAATTGAGTTGAGCTGGTGCCCAGCGCTGGATTTTGAGATGATATGTGCCCAGATGAGAGCTCTGCTGCCATGGAGGAGAGCTGCCACCCCTCTGCAAACCACCACACTCCCCACACTTTCTGGAGCAATTTGGTGTTGGTTCCCTCAATTTGAAGCTTTCTCTGTTTTCTCCAATCCCCAAACAAGGGGAGCAGTGGTGGGACATGGTGCTTCCTCTGGTCCCTCTGTCTGCTCATCCCATCCTGGGTGAAGCCCTCAGGGGCTCGGCTTAGAGCTTCCTGCTGGATCCAACACAGCTTGTCACATTCATGCAAACCTTGGTTTATTCTTCCTGATCTTTTCCAGTACTTGGGATTTCTGGAGGGAATTGGACGTTTATATCGCTTGTATCTTCCTTGTGGCCTATATCCAGGAGGAATGAGCTCCAGATGGACTTTTTCCATGGCAGGCTATTTTTGAGGTGCTTTCTGTGGTTCCTCTGATGCCTAATAAGGGCTGAGCTAATCCCACCATTCTCCTTAAGAAGAACAACTTGGATTTTCCCTCTAAAGCACAGCATCTCCAGGCTCTCTGCCTCACTGGTGCCGTGAGTGGGCACATCCTCCCCTGCGTCAGGAGCTGGGATGTGCAGAGCAGAGACTCCACCAGAAAGTCCTTCTTGAATGAAACAAGGCTTAAAATGCCAGACAGGAGTAGGATGAGTCCTTCCTGTAGCACTGTTGCTTTGGCTATGCGAGATGTGCCAGCTGTGCCAGGTGGGCTTTGGCTGGGGCTCATTTCAGGCGCTCACTTTGCACCTGAAGGGTGTGGGTTGAAGATGTGACCCTGCTCAATGTGGATTTAGACAGGGCAGACAGAGCTCCAGTGCCTGAGCCTTGCCACCAGTCACCCTGTAATGTCACTGTCACTGTCCTCAGATGTCCCCGCATGGGTGCTCCTGCCACATCCTGTGGCTGTCAGGGATGGCAGGGGTGAGACAGCGGGAGCTGACACTTCCCTGGGCCCTCACCAGCACGGACACCATGGGAACTGCACTGGGGTCATTCCAGCCTGGACTGGGCGTGGACGGGGCCGTTTGTCTCCATTTCTGCCTGCTCCTTGCTGGGATTCATCCACCCCTTCCAAAGCAGCTGAGGTGCCAAAAGAGCCCGGCTTGGCAAGGGAGGTCTGTGGTTATCCCTGGCATGAGGGTGCTTGGGAGGAAGAGCAGGTTTCAATCAGGCAGGGATTTAACCACACAGTCCTGCCTTGTCCTACAGGGAGCTGAGCAACCACAGCTCTGAGATCCCGTCCACCCATGTGTCCCGGTACAGGTGGAGATGCTTGTGGTGAATCCTGTGAGGTTTCCCTGCCAGATGTTGCAGAACTGTCCTGGTGCTGGATCTTCTTGTCCTCAAAGCCTGAGTGTCCAGAGCCAAGAATCCCACTGATACCCCACTGCCCACCACTGCATCTGGGCAAAAGCTCTTTAGGAATTAGCTGTGCCATCAGCAAAGGGATTAAGTGATTGCTCAAGTCCCTTAGCACAGGGAAGGGACAACAGAAGGAATGAAAACAAGGGGGAATCTTCCCCACCCCCCATCGCTTGAGCTACCGAAACCATCCCAGTCACCTCTGGCTGGGGTAATCCAGTGCCCAAGCCATGATAACACCACTCCTCTGGAACAGGAAGGACTAAAACCTTCCATGCTTTGGGAGGATGGAGGAAAGGGGAACCCTGCCTGGATTGTCTGCAGGTGGAATGGGGAGCACAAGGGGAGCTTGGGGCAAGGTCTCGCTGCTCTTGTCTCTGTGCTGGGGTGGTTGGTGGTGAAATGCTGAGCTCTGGAGACCTCCCCAGGGCCAGGGTCATGCTCCAGGACCATTGGTGTTCCCTTGCAGGTTGTAGTGCCTGCAGAACCGCAAAGTGTGATGCAGGGATGTGTTCCTGAGCCTGCTGTGGTCCAGCCTGGAGCCAGCAGCATGGGACACATCCCTGCTCTGTCCACTGTGGCTCTGAACACCCTCTAACACTTCCCAAATTTCACTGAAAGCCCCATCTGCCTCTTCTCTGACTCCAGATTCCCTCCTTGGGCTTTTCCTCAACTCACTCGTAGTTGAGAGTCTGGTGAAGGATGGTTGGCCAAGTTGGATGGGGCTTGGAGCATCCTGGTCTAGAGAAAGGTGTCCCTGCCCTTGGCAGGGGGTGGAACTGGTTGAGCTTCCAAGGTCCCTTCCAAAGCAAACCATTCCATGATTCTGTGGTGGCAAAATGCTGGAGACCTGCCCGAGCGGGGCAGGGAGCAGGATTTTGCTCTGGGCTCCGGGGAGGTCACTGAGCCGCTTTCCCTTTCCACCAGTCCCGGAGCTGGTGGCCGGATTTTACACTGGGAGCTGGGCAGATGTGCAGCTGACCTTTTGGAGTGGTTATCACTATCGTGGCAGGGAGGGCCTGCTGAGGGTGTGGAAGAGATTCCAGCGGGATGGGTGGTGCGGGCAAACACTGGATCTTGGGCATGGAAGCTCCTCTGGGTGCACGTGGGGTTTGCCCTGGGGTTTCTCTCCAAGCAGCAGCCTCCCCTGGTGCCCTGGGCTGGGCATGGACTGGGTGTGGGTGCCAGGGCAGGGTGAGTGAACAGGCACCTCTGCAGCATTGCATCTGTGCACCCGTGGCACAGATTTCCTCAGCCCCCCTTGGAGCTGGTGAATAAATTAGCACCACAAGTGCTCACGGGGTGTGACTAAAGCAGAGCAGGGGCTGGTTTGGCAGTGAGGGGGAGGCCCCCGACTCCAGCCCGGCAGGCTCCCAGATGAGATAACTCCTCAGCAGAAGGGGGCGGGAGGGACATACCCGTGGCAAAACCTCTAGTGAAATCATGGAAAATCACCAGCCATCCCTCTATGTCTCAGCAAGGATTGAAGCTGTGCCCTGCTCGTGGGGAAACTGAGGCACAAAGCGTCCCTTTCCCAAAGGTAAGGGGACTTTGCAGTGATGCCACCTCTGTGACAAGCACAGGATTTTCTCGCCATGGTTGTGGATCTGCCCTGTGCCTTGTTCCCTGTCAGAGGAGTCTGCATCCACCTTGGGCTGGAAACCACCCTGACTGCTGGGATGGATCCCAGTGCTGCCTTCCCTGGCAGAGTCACCCAGGGGCTGGATCACCTTGATGTGCTGCTTCTAGAAGAGCTGTAGGGATTGCATTTCCTTCTGCTGCTGTTCAAAGTAACTTTCAATGAGGGAGAAAGCAAAGACTCCGAACACCTCAACATGAGGAAGAATGTCTTTCCATGGAGAAGGGCAGAGCACTGGAACAGCTGCCTGGGGAGGGCATGGAGTCTCCCTCCCTGGAGACATTTCAAACTCACCTGGATGTGTCCTTGTGTCACCTGCTTGGGTTTGACCCTGCCTTGAGAGGGGGTTGGATTAGATGATCTTCAGAGGTCCCTTCCAACCCCAACTATTCTGGGCTTCTGGGATTCTGTGACTTTGGCCTAAGAGAGCAAAGGACAGGGGTTTTGGTTGCAAAGTTATGGAACAAAAGGATGGATGAGCCAGGTGTACACACAGCAGAGCAACAACTGGAAAAGGAAATGGTTTTAACCGGAATTGTGGCTTTTTTGTGTTGGGTTGGTGGCTGCTGAAACCCCTCCTTGCCTTTGTGGATGGATCTGAGTGCAGACCACATCCTGGAAGAGGGATGTGAGCTTGGTCTCATGGATCGGGTGCATCCTTCTCCTTTCTAGGGCACATGGTGGTTTCCCAACCTCTCGCCCACCAAAGGAATCAGGATTTCTCCAGGATTTCCACAGTCCTGTCTTTCAGTGATGCTGCTGGGTGCAGGTGACTGGAGTGGGGTGTGGTTACAGGATTTGGGGGATTTCATTTGTGTTTTTGCTGGTCTGGGGGAACCCCTCGTGCCAACCAGGGCAGCTGTGCCACAGGGTGAAATCCAGCTCGTGTTCAGCAACCACATTCCCGTGCTGCTCCAGAACACTCCCTGTGCTTCCACACAGCTCCTGGGATCCTCAGGGCTTCAGCAGCATCCGTAGACCCGTGGTCCTCTCTCCTCCCAGCCGTGTCTTTGGCTGTTGCAAACCCAGGGATGAAGTCTCAAGGTGAGCCTGGGCTTGCTGAGTCTCTTGGCCAGGCTTGGGGATCCCACTTGTCAGAGGGATCATCCGGGCTGGAGCCTCTCCAAGGCCTGTTTCCGTCTGTCACATCACCCCAAAGTGCAAGGGCAGGAGGTTGGTGTGGTTCTGCCCCTGCAGTTCTGCCCCTGCCAGATTCCTCCTGGGAATACGCTGAGATCCCGCCTTGCTCCGGGGTCGGGACAGGACACGTGACCCCCTTTGGAAACAGGGAAGCTGAGTCAGGACCCCCGGCACGACCCCCACAGCACCTCCCCGGGTGACAAAGCCCTGTAGATGTGTGTGTGACGGCGTTTGGGTGCCAGCCCCGGGGGCTTCAGCCCCCTCCTCCCCCCAGAGCCTGGCGCAGATTGTGGCTCCTCGTCTGACGAGGTTCTGCTGAGGAACAATTGTGTCTCTGCACAATGAGGAGCAGGTGGCTGTCTGAAAATACCCTCTGGAAGCAGTGTGTAATGCCTCCCCTCCCACTGGGAAGTATAAATACCAGTGCAATGCTAACGTCTACTGCTCCCTGCAAAGAAACTGTCAGAGCTGGACATTTTTCCTCATGGTTTCTCCTCTGGTTTAGCAACTCGGAGTGAGCAAGGGTTGAGGTGGGAGCTGCTTTATGGGTTTGGAGCAAGTCTTTGGGGCAGAAGTGTGTCCTTTAAGGTAAGATATTGGGAGTAGTAGCCTTTTATTGCTTGCAGTGTCCCCTGTCCCCACCCTTTAGGGGCACCCGGGGCTTCCCAACACCTGAGACAGCTCCAGACCCTGGAGACGCTGCCCAAATGTCCTTTTCTGCCACTGCTGCCTCTCCAGCAAGGGACAAGCTGGGCATTTTCTCCCTGGGAGCAAAGGACATGCTGCTGCAGGTGTGGGGACCCCAGGAGACCTCCCAGACCTGCATGGGAGAGGAGGCATCACTGCGTCTTTTCTCAGGTCTCCAGCACATTCCCAGCCCCGATCTTGGCAAATCCATCTCACCCTTTGGAACGGTGAGATGGATGGTAAAAACTGCTAAAAAAAAGCTGCTAAAAACTGGCACCTTATTTCCAGCCAGAATGCCTCATTTCCCTTGTTATCCCTGGGTGTCCTGGCCACGGGCTGCCCCTGGCACCAGCCAGGGACCATCTGCACGGCTCCCTGCCGGCCGCGGGGCTGCGTGCGGGGCTGTGGGAGCACCGTCACCAATGGGCCCACGGAAAACTGGATCTTCCTTGTCCTTCTCAGGGGACTGGAGGTCCCAAGAGGCCACAGTGTAGCCCGGGAGTGAATGAGGGGACTTTGGAGAAAAGCTGGGATGAGGCTGTATCTGCTGATTGGTTTTCTGCGTGAAAACCGGCTTTTTCTCCAGGGATCACCTAGGATGGAGAAGTCAGGATGCTTCATCTCACAGCAGGACTGCTCCAGTCCAGGCTTGTAAAACTCTAAGAGACCTGAGGGAGTGTGTGGAAAGGGTTCTGTGCCGGGGCACAGGGATAGAGGGAGGGAAGGAAGGATGGAGAGGGGCCCTCGGGGGCTGTGGGGCTGTCCAGAGGGATACAAGTAGCTCCTGGCACATGTGGAACTCAGCTGGTGTCTCCTTTGGACACTGTGGCGTAACTGCACCTCTCCTGAGGGCAGCTGGGAGGGGAAATCCCAGCCCATGACCCTCAGGAGCATGTGGCAAAGGCTGCTCCAAGACTTGCTGCAGGCGAGCATTTCCAGGTCCTACACTTGAATCAGTGATTTCTACTGTCAAGCCAGGGCTCTTCAGCATCCCCTTTGTCTCGTGTGCAGAATAATCTCCCTTTTCCCAACCTCTAATTACCACATCTCTCACTGAGGGTAGATGGGAAATGGGCTCTGTGGCTTGGTAGAGATGGTGAGGATGTTCCCACCCTGCCATCCCAGTGCTCAGCAGGTCACTGCTGACCTTCCCTGGGGTAGGCAAGGGGGGATTGGTGGCTCAACATGTCCTGGCTGCTCCCAAGTGGTGTCTGACTTCGGTGAGGGTGGGCAGGACTGGTGCTGGGATGTGGCTCTGCCTGCAGGGCCAGTGTTTGGGGTGAGCTTGCTGGAATGCCAGGATAGACACTTGCAGCCTGTCCTGGGATCACGTTTAATGCAGTATCACAAGGAGGGCATGAAAAAAGAGGTCCTGAAAGGTAAAACTAACAGCAAAAGGGCATCAGACTCTCCCTGGATCTGGCAGGGAGGGGTCAGTGTGGGAGGTCAGTGTGAGTGCTGGACCCCGAGTTTGGCCAGTTGGGCGGAGGGGAGGCTGTTCTGTGCCAGGGAGCTGGGAGTGAGCGGTGCTCCTGTGGCTCCTCTGTGCTTCCGAGGCCAGGCCGGGCAGCTGAGGAGGATTTTCCAGGAGCAGAAAAGATCAGAGTGACGTTTTTATGGGATGATCAATCTCTGTGAGCTTGTTGCCTCCAAGGAATGCGTTAAAGCCTCTTTGCCAGCTGCCTGCTGGGTGATGGTCCTGCTGACAGAGCCACCGAGGCTTTTCTCTTCCTCTTGTCAGGGCTGGGATGGGAGTGGAGCTGTTCAGAGAGGAAACACGAGACTGTCTCTATCCTCCGTGTGTGGGTAAAGCTGTGGGCGCTTCTCGCCCTCGTTGGGAAGGGAAAGCCAGGGTGCTCCCTGGGACCTAGCATCCCACAGGCAGCCTGACTCACAGCTGAGCTGTGCTGAGCAAATCGTCAGCTCCAGGGTAAAAACCCCTTCTGCTCCCCATCAGCTGCTCCACGTCTGGGCACCGTCATGGGGAAGTGGCCTCTCCAAGCAGGCAACATGTGACTGTGCTGTTTGCCATCCCAAAAAGAGGGGAAAGCATCGTTTTGGGGTGGAGGGGGGGAGGGATAGTAAAGCAAGCATGTTTTCCCTGGTAAGAAAGCTGCTCCCAGCAAGCCTGTGCCTGGCAGCCCCGCGGGGCTAAAAATACCCAGCAAGGGCTGGAGCTGTGCAGTGTCTGTTTGCTCAGCTCCCAGCTGTCTCGTCACAGCCTCACGGCTCTACCCGATGATTATCCCAGCACTTAAGGCCCTCTAAAGCCAGGCAGGAGCATTTAGGGAGTTCTCCCAGAGACCGGTGAAAGGTCGAGATTTACAGGCCCTAATTGGGAGGGAGCTCAGGCCCCTCTGACCTCCAGCAGCAAAGAGCTGCTCTGGGTGTGCCCTCGCTGCTGCTGCAGTCACAGCAGTGTGGGGGGTGTCTGGGCTGTCACCCACACTGATGTCCCCAAGGTCCTTCAAAGTGACCGCTGGCACGTGTGGGTTTGCCTGGGAACTGCTGAGCTTTGCTGGGTAGGGACAGACCCTGTGTGTGCCCCCTCCAGCTGGGCTTCCTGGGACAGGTGCCTGGGAACAGGTGAGATTCTCGTGCTTTTGGAGAATGGAGAAAATCCCAAGGTTTGAGGTGGGACAGAAATGAGGAGAGCTGACCCAGGAAAGGAGCTTCCTGCACATCCCTGGCTCCACAGATGTTGCTGTATCCCTGTCCCTGTGTGCACATCCCTGTGTGCACATCCCTGCACGCTCTCCTGTGCCTGTTTCTTACTGAACTCACTTCCTGCTCCTCAGGCCTTGAAGACAGCAGGGATCAAACCCAGCCTGGTCCTGGCTCCCTCTCGTGCCGTCCCAAATAAACCCTTTGCAGCTGCCCTGGCTCTGGGTGTTGGTCCTTCCCAGTGCCTGGGCTACTCCTGGGGCTCGTGGTGTTGCAGTGAAAGCTGCAGTGGTTGAATCCAGAAATGATCACTCACAAATCCACGGGGTAGGAGAGTTCCCGTGGTTGTTGGAGGAGCGGATCCATAATGGGGATGCTGGAGGCAGCCCAGTGTCTGTCCATGGATGTGGACGGTCCCACTGCAGTGCAGGGAATTTTCCACTCTTGGGCTCTGCCGTGGTTCCAGCCAGGATGGGCACACGGGGCTGGGTTGTGTCTAGAGCCATGCTCGGAGGTAGCAGAGCATCCCCGAGATGTCCCTGCCAGGAACCCTCTGGCAGAGGGATTCTCGGGGTGCAGCAGCATCCTGGGAGGCACAGAGAGCCCTGGGCTGGCTGTCCCCACCTGCCTGGGGGTTTCAGGCCAGGGGGCCTTTGGCTGCTCTCTGTGGTGGTGGGAGGTCTTACTCTGCTCACAGGGCTGCTCCAGCTGCAGGGGGTTGTAGCAGCTCCTGCCTTACACCTCAGTGTGTGTCCTCGGTGGCCCGGGACGAGGGGGAAATGAGACCTCCCTCAGTGGGGACACCCCAAAACCGGGGCACAGAGGAGCTTTGGGTCACCAACGTTGCCTTGTCCAGGATAGTTTTATGCTTCACTGAGCATCCTCAGGGACAGGGCACAGAGGCTTTTGGGGACCAGGGGGATGGGATGGGTCCATCCCGGACCAGCACTGGTGCTGTGTAAGATCGCTGTGGTTCTGTGATCACCCTCGCCAGGCTGAGGCTGTGCTCATCTCCCTGCACAAGCACACAGCAATAACAGGATGTGACTGTGGGCAGGAGCAGGTTCGCAGTGAAGCAAAACCCCCCCAGAGCCACCCATGCATGAGCTCAGCCATGGGGGAAGCAGAAAGAAAATCAGCTCTTGGCTGTACATCTGTGCCTTCTCCTGCACCGTGTGGGTCCAGCCCCTTGGATGACCTCCACAGGGTGCGGGAAGCCACCACGGCCCTGCTGGAATTGGCATCTGCAGAGTCTCCTCGTGGTAAGGAGGTCTCTCCTTTGCAGCTGGGATGAATTTCCATCTCATCATCACTCTGGTCTGATTTATGTCTTGGTCATTCCCTGCAGCATTTCCCTTCCCTGAGAGCTTGCAGGGCTCTTCCCTCCGTGTCTTGATTAATATTTCTTAATTCATCTGCTAATTTCTTCCAGTTCCCCAGCAGCAGCTGGGCAGGGCCGTGCTCATGTGGCTCTTTTTGCCACTCAAGTAGTGCTGAGGAACTGCCAGATTTTCCCCAGCCAGGATGTTCCTTCTCCCTGCTCATCCCTCAAGCAGAGGCACAGCAGAGGAAGGGGCATGAAGGGGTCCATTTAGGGTTTGCACCTAAATTAACAGGGCTTAGCCCTAGGGTAGGACTGGCTTCTGCTTTTCTTGGCCTGGGTCTCTCTGGATGGAGTCTGGGACATCCTACCCCCAGGAAAGCTGGCAGGGAGCCACATGCCTGTGGGAGCCCCTGGGGCTTCTCACCAGGGGCAGAGAACTGGAAAGCATTTTCCCTGCTTAATTACAGGGATAAGGCTCATGTCCAACTCAACCTGAGGAGAGCAGAGGCTGCAATGGTCCCTCACTCCGTGCCTTTTCCTCCACCAGCCTCATTTTTGTGGGGTGCTGCAGGGATGGGGTGTCCTCAGTGCAGTTATCCCATGAATCCAGTTATCCTGGACATCCACGTCCCAACAACCAGGATGGAACGTGAACAACCCTCAAAGCTTCAGGACAGTGTTACACATCCACAACAGGTTTTATCCCACTTGAGGATCTGTCTGTGAAGGGAGGGGAGGACACCACCTGTGGAACAGCCCTGTCCTATGTCCCTGTGTACTGGAGCCGGCTCTCAGCATCACACACGGGATGCACAGTGAAGGGCTGCTGCTTCTGTCAGAGCTTCTCTATTTTTAGAGTTTTTTGTGTCAAACTTCCCCTCAGCTGACGAGCCAATGTCATGCCAAGAGCAGAGTCCTGATTCCCCCACCCTGGTGGTGTCTGGGTGTGACAAAGGCACCTCCTCACAAGCATCACCTTTGATCGGGGCAGGTTCCCGCTGTGCCATCGAGCTGTTGGACACACAAGCTTTCATCCCAGCCCAAAGAGCCAGAACGGGCTGCTCTGGCCCAGGCCTGCGTGCAGGTCCTTTTCATCCATGTTTGAAAGGGAAGTGACACAGAATCACAGCTGGCTTGGGCTGGAAGGGACCTTAAAGCCCATCCAGTGCCACCCCCCTGCCATGGGCAGGGACACCTCCCACCAGCCCAGGTTGCTCCAAGCCCTGCCCAACCTGGCCTTGGACACTGCCAGGGATGGGGCAGCCACAGCCTCAGATGCATCCTCAGACTCAGAGTATTCAGACCTGTCCTTGAGCGTTTCACATGGAAAGTTTAAAACTGAAGGGGGGCTGGCCCAGAAGCAGCACTAGACCAGCTCTCCTCACCCTGGGCCTGCCACGTTGTGTTTTGCTGCTCAGCTTGAGCCCTTCCCGTGGTTTGTCCCCTGGCACAGATGGTGACCCGGGTGGGCAGGTCCCCAGGGTGGCTGGGGTGGCAATGTCACACTCACCCTTGCTGCTAGGGACCCTCATCTGGCTGCCGAGGGCTGAAGTTCCTCCACAGGACTGTGATAGTAGAAATCCCCACCTGGCACCTTGTCTGGGATGGTTTGGGGCTGCAGAAGGGGTGGTGGGGCTGTGAGTTCCAGCATCACTCCAGGGCTAGGTCCTCAGGTCCAGCCATGCTTTAATGCAGCCTGAATACTGCCCGAATGTCAGTCAGTTCTGCCTCTCCCCTGCAGCCTCTCATCCCCAGTGCTTGTGCTTGGGCAGGAACTCGGGGATGCTGCTGCCTCCATCCCCTGGGAGAGGTTTGACCAAGGGAGGAGGTGCTGGAGTTCAGTTGTCACTGAACAGCTGGGCCCAGCACATCTGTCTAGAGGAGAGGGGAACATTAATCCAATCATTCAGCTCATTTGTTGCTGTGACTTCCTGCCAGGCTTGGGCCAAACTGCAATTTTCTACAAATTCCCTGAGGCTGGAGAATGCTGGGGCCACGGGGGCCCTGGGCAGCAAGGAGTTCCACAGAGGGCATGGGATCCTGGCCCAGGAGATGTGAATGCCAAAGACAGTCACAGGATTTTGGGTGCCAGGGTTGCTGTTTCCTGCGGCTTGGTACCATCCTGGATTTGGTGTAGTGGGAACAGGACGTGCAATCTGGCACAGCCCATTCCTGTGGATGCTGAGCCCACCTGGTGCAGCTCTTGAGGGTTTGATGGGGGGCAGAGGGGGCTGGGCAGGTCCCTGGCATTTTGGGGGCAGGAGGAGGGATCTGATCTCTGTCCTCTCTCCCTTAGGTCACTGATGGGTGTTTGAAGAACTGTGATGCCCAAAGGAGACACGTGCCCACATCGGCAGTGACACCTCATCCAGCTTTAGGGACAACAGCCCATCCTCACCAGAGCCCCCCTCAACATGCCCAGGCAGCCCAAACATTCCCTGGACCCTCCCTGTGCTGCTCTCAGCTTGGGCTTTCCATTGGGACAAATCCTCAAGGGTCGTTTTGTCCCCCTCTGAACACCCTGTGGGGCACGGATGCTGCAGCCCCTCCAAAAGGCATCAGGGAGGTGACACACGGGACCCCGGAGAGGTGACACACGGGACTCCGGAGGAGTGACACCCAGGAGCCGGCAGTGACGAGCAGCGAGCGGGGCACTGGTGACTGCGAGGACCTTGTTGCTGCCCAGGACGTCCCTGCACCCTGCTGGAGTGATGCCAGCTGCTGCTTAGCACCCAGGAGGAAGGGATGGGGAGCCCCCCTCCTTGAGCACCCCACTGTCCCCTCCCATGCTGGCTCCCCTGGCCCCTGGGAGCCCGCAGTGATGTGACCTGTGCTCAGCACAGCCCCGCCAGCACCCTCCCCCAGCCAGCCCAGCCATGATGTGCGAGGTGATGCCCACCATCAGCGAGGGGGACCCGCTGGGCCCCCCCCAGGGCTCGGAGGCAGACGCTGACTTCGAGCAGCTGATGGTGAACATGCTGGATGAGAGGGACAAGCTGCTGGACACGCTGCGGGAGACGCGCGAGACGCTCGCTGTCACCCAGAGCCGCCTGCAGGAGACGCTCCGGGAGCGGGACCAGCTCCAGAGGCAGCTGAACTCGGCACTCCCGCAGGTGAGGACCTGCCCCTGGCAAGAGCAGAGCCTGCCCCGAGGCACACGAGGGCCATTGAACTGGGGTTTAGCTCAGGGCTCTGGGAGGGTTGGCTCGGTGTGACAGCGGTGACGCTGCCGCGTGGGCTGCTCCTCATGTCAACAGTAAATCCTGTCGGTTCTCAGGCCAAGCCACAGCCAGCTCGGACAGCTCCCCTCTCCTCTGTAGCCTCGCTGGGCTGTGAGGAGGGCTGGGAGTGCAATCCCCCCTGTGCACAGGGGAATGGATTTGGAGAAGGGGCAAAACCTCCCCAAGGACACTCCAGGGTGACAGCAAGGCAGATGCAGAGCATTCATTTCCCATGGGGACAGTCAGTCTGTTGGGGGACAGCACCTGGGGAGCAGGTAGCCCATTTCGGGCAGCAGATCTGGCTTGCTGCCTCCAGTCAACTTCTTGGGATGTCAGGAAGTGCGGAGCCCACGTTGGCACTTCAGATGGGGACAGGAACCATTAACTGTTAACCGTTCACTATCCATCACTCTCCTCCCCGCTGTGCAGAGCAGCCCCACTCCTGCCCCTTCCCTCACCAGAAGGGCTCCTTTCCATCAGCCCCATTCCCCAGTGCGGCAATGGGACTTCTATGTCTCAATCTTGGTCCTGAGAGGGGACACTGGGGGCAGAGCTGGTGCAGGGTGGGGACTGGGACACTCAGGGAGCAGAGGGGCAGAGGCCAGCGAGACAGCCAGAGGTCTGTGCTCAGTGAGCAGCCCAGGACTTGGGGGAATCAGGACTTGCCTTGGGCCTTGGGGCCTCCTGGTTCCTCCACCTGCAGGACCACCTGCAGGTACTTCAGAGGCCTGGACTTGATCTCCACAAAGGTGTTCATGCCAGAAGAGGATGAGGTGGATGAGTCCAGTGTCACAGGGCTGTGCAGGATGAGTCTGAGCTGTCCACCATCCCTGTGGGGTCTTGTAGGACAGCACAGGGTCCCAGGGCTCAGACTTGGGAGAGCAGGGATTTTGGGGGACAGTTGCTCCGCTCCACTATGGGTGTGTTGTGGGAGGAGCCCAACAGCCAAGGAAAGCAGGAGGCTTCGAATGTTTGTATCTGCTCTGACTCTGCAGTGCTGAGACCTGAGATCCTCCTTGCCTGGGTGTTGGGGTTTGGAGCACCTTGGAGAGATGGGAAATGGGTCAAAACTGGTGGCACAATCTAGGACAGAGCTTGAGCTGTTGGCTGGCCAGCTCTCTGCATCCCTGCCTTCTCTGGATGGAGGAATGCAGCTTGGGAAGAGCTGCTCCATACACAGAGCTGGGCTGGTCCTGCCTCTGCCCAAGCTGCTGAGAGCAAAACACCCAACAGTGCTTCCCAGGAACTCCTGGGGTCCCTGTGGATGAGTTTCTCCCTTCCTGAGAAAGGTACTGAGACCTACCCAGGTGTTGGGTGCATCCAGTGCCACCACCACCCCTGCACTGGGGGCTCAGTCCCTCTGCTCCATGCTCTGGAGAGAGCAAGGCAGGTCACCCTGCCGCTCCGCCCGCCCCGCCGCAGCCTCCCGGATTAAGGGATGCGCGGATTTAGCCTCCGCTCCCGCTCCAGGGACGGACCCTCGGAGCCTCGGGCAGCGCTCGGAGCAATCTGGGTCAGCACGCAGGGACCCGCTGTCAGCGCTGTGCCTGTGACCCACCGGGTGCCTGGCCGGGGCCGCCTCCGACCCCAGGATGTGACCGGGGGGATCCCATGGGGAATTCCGCGGAGCTCCCGCTGCCGCCCGCGGTCCCTACGCGGGCAGGGGGCTCTGCGCCCGGGCATGGAGGCCCCCGCTGCCCCCCGTGCCTGGCTCTGGACATGAGGGCTCAGCGTGAACATGGGAAGCAAATCCAAAGGCGCTCACCTGCCCAATGGGATTAATCCCAGCATGTGCATGTACCAGGTAAGTGGGACCAGGATGCGCGGGCCTCTCCCCAGGGCACTGTGTGGAGGCATCCCATGGATCTGTCCCATCCTCTGGAGCTTCTGCAATGTCTCAGACCCCATTGGGATGGGATGCAAGCTGGATTGCTGGGAGGGCCCCTTCTTTGAGGGCAGGATTGGGCAGCCAGGCACATCAGTATTGTCCCCTGGGTGCAGCCAGGCTGGGAGATGCACTGCCTGGGCTGAGGTGGGGTGGATGGCAGCTGGGGACATGGCACTCTGCACCCTCTCAGGGCACAGTGGCAGCTGGATGTCAGTGACAGTGTGTCAGCACAGGGTCCAAATGGACAGGCTGGGAATGTGCGTCTGGTGCAGATCCAGGTGTGGGGCAGGCAGGGGATGTGCCTGGCCAGGGCAAACCCCTTGGCAGGGATGCTCCTGCCTGTAGCTCCCACTCCCCCTTGCCTGTGCTGCAAGGCTGAGCCATCCCCACCCCGAGCCCATGGGGGCATCTCTCAGCCCCCAAAAGGCAGAACTCCAGGGCGATTTCCTGTGGAGACTAAGCTGCCTTAATGCTTCTTACATGATTTATTTATTCATGTGGGAGTGCTGAACGCGAATTAATCGTGCTGAAAGCTCCAGCTCCAGCCCCCCTGCCCTCCCTGTTCTGCAGGGAATTCATGGCCGAGGACTGAGCCCTGAGCACGCTCTGGGTGCTCTCAGCAGCCCCCTGGCTTTGCTCCCAGCTCCCTCCTGCCCGGCCCCCCAGCTCAGTTTCTCCTGGGTGAAGGTGGCACCAGGGGATGTGACACTCAGGGCTCCGGGTGTATCCAGATGTGTCCCCAGTGCAGGGTCCTTTGTGGGGTGGAGCTCCTCCCTGTCCTGCAACGGCTTGGGGTTTGGCAGGAGTCCCTGTCCCCAGCTGTGTCAGGGGGAGAACAGGCTCCCAGGTTTCACAGGGCTGGGGGTGAGGGCTGCAGGCCCCCCCCCAGCTGCAGAAACCTCTGGCAGTTCCTCCTTCCATGAAGCTCTGCTGCACCTTCGCTGCCTCTTGGGCAGAGCTGAGATCTGGCCTTTTTGGGGTGAGCCGACCTCCTAAGATTCCCCAAATTCCCTGGAAGGCCCCCAGGACCTGAGGACGATCCTGACATCAAACAATCCCATTAAACTTCCAAGTATATCTCTAGTTAACTTGCAAAGACCAGCAGCTAAACGGGAACCTCAGGAACCCTAGGTGAGGGAAAACACCCACTGGGTAAGACCCTTAAAGCATCTCTAGATTTTGGGGAAGGATGGAGCGATCTGGCAGCTCAGTGGAACCATTGGATCTGGTTGTGCTCTCACAAGACTGGGATGCTGAGATGTTGGATTCCCACTCGCCTGGCTGCACAGTGCTCCTCCCTGAGCAATCCCGGGTGGAAATACACATCCTGATGAAGGGAGGACACCAATTCCCCGTGGGTGGTCTCGCAGAGCCCCTGAGTTGTATCCAGGAGGTCTGGGAGGTGCCAGTGCCCAGCGCTGGGGGTGGGTGATGGTCGAAGCCCTGGGTTTACCCGGCAGGATTTAATCTGTGTAATCCCATGCTACAACTGCTGGGGTTGTGTTTATCCCCTCATCTCCAATTTGGGGCTTTCTCCTCATTCTGCTCCACTCCTGGGGCACAAGGACAAGTGGGGTGATGGGGCTGCCAGCGCGGGCAGACAATGGATGAGGCTCTGTCCCTCGCATGCCGAGTCAGCAGCGCTGACTTCCCAGCACGGGCATCCTTCCCACACATCCCCCGCCGCTCCCGTCAGGAGCAATCATTCCAATTAGGGGCTTTAAAATGCCATTAATCCTACAGCTGGAGCCGGTTTGTCCCCAGGCTCGGGTGCGTTGGAGCAGCAGCCACACTCCTGCCACAAACACGGAATTTTGCTGGCTGTGCTGTGATCCTGCTGCATCCCTGTCTGTGCTGCGAATGGCACCAGGAGAGACACGAGGGGTCCTGGGCTGAGGACTTCGGCATTTCAGCTTTTCCATGCTACAGGCCTTGGAGCCTTGTCCCCCTGAGCTTCCTAAACCTCTCCTTGCTTTTTCAGCCATCTCAGTGATGCTGGTTTGTGGCCTCCCTCCAGCTCTTCTCTTTTCTTCCCCACTGATGCAGGCAAGGAGGAAAATCCCAAACCCCCAACGTGCCTGGTGCTGACTGAAGATCCGAGTCCCAATCCACAACATCCCACTTCAATACTTTGTGTGGTGCTCCAGGTCTCCCTCCCTGATCCGACAGTATAAACAGAATCCCTCCATCCTACTCCTTCCCTCCATCCTGCTCCTTCCCTCCATCCTGCGCCATCCCTCCATCCTGCTCCCTCTCACCCCAGGACTCGGGGCTGAGCCCAATCAGTCGCTCAGTGGGGGTTTGGTTTTAACCCAAACTGGCCCCTTCCTGGACTGCTGGGTTTCCTGGAGGGCTCCTGGGGACTCCCAGGCCGTGTCTCATTGTCCACCCTTTGATTGGAGATCAGGCACCTCTCCTTCACTTTCTAATCTGTTTATAGGTGTCCCTGCTTAGTCCCACAGCTTATCAGAGCTGGGCAGGCGCCTCTGCCTCACTTGGGAGACTCCCAGCCACGGCCAGGGCAGAGGAAAATCATCTGGATCCTCTTTGTCTCCACTTTGCTGGGATGGAGGGCGATGGCACGTATGTGGATGGGGGTGGAGGCTGCACTCCACAGTGTGACACTGCGGCCGGGACCTGGGGACAGCTTGTCATGGTCCTCAACTCGCCTGGTGCCCACCAGTGACCCAGAGCAAGGTGGCAGCGCTGGCATCTGGCACAGCCAGGGCTGAGGGAGGTGGCTACAGGCAGGTGCTGGAGTGTTTTATTCCTGGTTTATATTCCCAAGGCATCAAACTCAGGCCCTGTGTACTCGGCTGACCTTGCTGCTGGCCTGGCTTGCCGCAGGGCTGTTGCTATTTTTGATGTAAATGTTCATTTTTGCAGCCTTTCCCCGAGGGGGACCAGTTATCGAGGGCTCTTTGATTTGCCATGGGATTCTGCAGGCCTGTCGCAGGGTGCGGGGCACAGAGCACAGGGTGCAGCCAGCATTCCTGTCGGGGTGGAGGGCTCGGGGAGGAGCACTCCTGGGGAAGGGCTGGCAGAGCCCTGTGCTGTGGCCACCCCTGGCTGTGACCCGCTGACCGCGTGTGTGCCGGGCTGGCCGCAGCAGGGGCTGCCTCTCTCTCCAGAGGATTTGCTCCCTTTTAATCCCCTTTCAGGATGAAATCCTGATTGCGGGAGCATCTGTACAGCCTGGCCACCACAGCGAGGGAATGCGGGGAGAGGAGGCTGAGTGCTGGCCGTCACTGGCCCCAGTGCTGGCCATGCCTGTCCCCAGCACTGGCGATCGCTGTCCCCAGCACTGGCCATCCCTGTCCCCAGCACTGGCGATCGCTGTCCCCAGCACTGGCCATCCCTGCCCTCTCGCTGCCTCCAATGCCTTGTCCCATCCCACGCTGCCCTGCTCTGTTCCCTCCAGTGGGAAGAACATCCATGTCCACATCCGTGTCCCCTGCCAGCCACGGGGCAGAGCCAGAGGCTTTGGATCCACAGGGTCCTGCCCTGGTGCTGGAAGAGCCCAGAGCCGGTGTGTCCCCCACATTTATAGCTCGGGCTGCTGGAAGACACTCCCGGGGCCGTCTCGGCTGCCAGGATGCTTTTCCCGAGCTCCTGGCGCCTTGCCGCCTGTCTCTTTGGCGTATTGAGGGACTGGGGCAGTGACAGATCCCTAAATCTGAGGCGATGCACAGGCACCGCTCTGGCACGTCTCCCCGCCGCTCTCTGCTCGCCGGCGTTCCCAGCCCGGCTCTAATCCGCAGGGATGCTCGGGAGCTGCTGCCCGCGCTTGCATAACCCGCGGATCGCGCACGTGTGTGCGGCCGGGCTCGCCCAGCCCGCTCCCGCCGCTGCTCCGCGCCAGGGAGAGCCCGGCTCCGGGAAGGGCTGGGCTGGCACGGCGGGGCCCCAGTGGAGCTGGGTCTGCCGGGGGTTCCCTGTGCTCTGGCGGCTGTGAGATGGTCCCAGAGCGAGTGTGGGATGGAGCATGGCAGAGGCTGGTGACGAGGTTTGGGGTGTTGTGACAGATCTGGGGAAAAAATGGTGGGGAGAAGGGTGATCCCAGGGCTGGAGGGATCCCTGGGAAAGGGATGGGGACAGGGGTGATCCCAGATTGGAGTGGTCCCTAAGAAGGGATGTGAAGACAGATAACTGCAGGGCTGGAGTGGTCTGTGGGGAATGAATGGGGCAGGAGTGGGTCTGGGAAGGAACTGGAGACCTCAGGCCCTGGGGCAATGCCAAAGCAGGGATGTGGAGCAGGAATGTCGAAGCAGGGATGTGGAGCAGGGGTGTAGGGTGGCAGCAGCCTGAGGCAGGTGACAGGCAGGAAAGCAGCTGTTTATGGGGACAGCGACTCCTTCCCTTCCCCCTCACTGAGAGCTGCTCGGCTCCTGTCCCACTGTGGGGTCTCAGCTGCAGAGACTCACCAGTCCCCACCAGTCCCAGGCTACAAACCCCACCAGAGAGACAGGTTTGATGTGGGAAGGGAGGGGGAAAACCTGGCTGGGGCAGATGGATGAAAAAGCTCTGAATTTCTTGGAGCTTCAGCTGTTGCAGGAGATATCACTTGGAGCTGAGCAGAGCATTTGGTTCAGCCTAAGCCTCAATGCTTTGCTTCAGTTTGAAGGGGTTTTATTTGCTAAACCTGAAAATTAAAGTGAAAAAGAATTTCATGCTGTAAAACAGCTCTCAGCCCCCCTCTTGAAATTTGGTTTGTTAATGCTCCATCAAATCCTTCTCAGCTTCTTCTGAAATCCTTTGCCTTTTAAAATTCTTCCCAACAACACTGAACCTGGTGTGAATTCATGGCGCATTCCCACATTTGCATTTCTCACCCTAAGAAATCCCAGCTGCAAAACCTTGCTTGGGCCTGGCACCACTGAAGAGCAACTGGGAGCAATGGGTGGTGCTCCTGGGCTCACCCAGTTGCCTGGGTTTCATCTTCTAACGGAAAGTGAACCCTCCTGCATCCGAGGGACTTCAAAGCAAGTTTCCCTTCCCTTCCGACACAGCCATAAGTGTGATTGTGGTTTTCATCCTGTCCCAAGGGATGTGCTGGGTGTGCAGCATTCCTTTGGCATTGCTCTGGGCATGGCTCTTCCTTGCTGGCTGACACATCCCTGGAGGGAGCAATGGCAGCAGCAAGAGCTGGTGGCACCTAGTACACCTCCTGCCATGCCCCATCCCTCTCAGCTGGGATTCGGGACCTGGGGGTGCCCCATGGGCAGCTCGCTGGGGCTGGACTGGGGAAGCAACCTCTTTCTTTTGGAAGGAAGTTTTGGATGATTCCAGGTCCTGAGGTCATGGCAGAGGCTGGCTGAGGGCCAGGGGACTCCTCCTGGCCAGCTGTGGCTTTGTGGCGAGTTTCAGCCTGATGGGATGCTCCAAGGCAGGAGCTGCATCCAGGGGACAGTGGGAATGGGAACGTGCTGGTGGCCTTGACTGGGATGCTTTAAATGCCATCGAGCACCTCTGCAGCTGTGGAGCAGTTTCTTGTGTCATTGGACATCAAACCAAGTGGGATAAATCTTGAGATGCTGTGTTCTCCTTGTCCAAAGCAAAAGGGAAGCCAGGAATAAATCCCCTCCTGGTCTGGCTGTACCTCTCCACCAGTTTCTCCACATTCCCTTCGGTGTTACCCTGTCGCCCTGGTTGGGTTTGGATGGGAAATGCTGTGCTGGAGGTCCGGCAGTGGGGCTGGAATGCTGGCTCCAGCCCAGCTGCTGTCCCCACTCCACGCCCGCCCTGCTCTCCGCAGGAGTTTGCGACGCTGACACGGGAGCTCAGCGCCTGCCGGGAGCAGCTCCTGGAGAGGGAGGAGGAGATCTCGGAGCTGAAAGCTGAGCGCAACAACACCCGGGTAAGCCTGCAGACCCTGCTGGCAGGCCCTCAGTCCTGGGACTGTGGGACATCAGGGGCTGCTGGCCCATCCTGGCAGTGACAACCCCTCTCTCATTCCCCTGCAGCTCCTGCTGGAGCACCTGGAGTGCCTGGTGTCACGGCATGAGCGCTCCCTCAGGATGACTGTGGTCAAGCGCCAGGCTCAGTCGCCATCCGGGGTGTCCAGTGAGGTCGAGGTGCTCAAGGCACTCAAGTCACTCTTTGAGCATCACAAGGCGCTGGATGAAAAGGTGGGAAAGCTGCTGGGACCTCTCCTGCTAAGAGCTCCTTCTCCCAACCCTCTGCTCCCTGCCTGCCACTGTGTGTTGTTAAGGTGAAATGGGGGCCCTCAGCAGGAACGTCTCCAATATCCCAAAGCTGCATTGAGGAGCTGCTGGGCTGCCTAGTGGATACTCTGGGTTTGAGGCTGTTGGGACAGGGAACTCCCCCAGGTCACTCTCGGGGTGACTCTTGGGCACCCTGGGTCAGTCTTTGCTGTTCCTCCTCATTCATTTGCCTCAAGCATCTCTTTCCCCTGCTAGGAGACCTCTCCAGGCTATCCTGGCAATAGATGTCCAAGAATTGGCCCAGGCTGTTGTCTCCAACGCAATTTCACTCCCCGTTGTGATGGGCTGGATGATCCTGGACCTGTGAATCCACCTGAGCCTGGCTGTCAGCCCAACGAACAGGCCTGGGAGAGTGCCTAAATCCTGGACACCCTCATCCCAGATAAATTACAGCTTTTCCCATTGTTTCACTCACCCGCAGGTGAGGGAACGCCTGCGAGCAGCCTTGGAGCGAGTGGCCACCTTGGAGGAGCAGCTCGTGGATGCCCATCAGCAGGTGAGGGAACCCGCTGGGCCAGGAATGCTCCCCGCTACCTTTGGGAATTCATGTGGTGTTTGCATTTGGTCGGGTTTGATGTAAGGCTTTTGTTCTCAAATTGCTGTTTACTTGAAGGTTTGTCTGTATTTATGGAAACCTTGTAAAGATTCTGAAAACCTTTTGTCTCGCAGGTGACATTTACCTGTTGTTTGCTGTTTGGAATTCATGTCACTGACAAAAACAATCTGAGTCTGAATCATTCCAGGGGCCTGAAGGGTGACTTGGGATTTGCCCTGATTTGGCAGAGACCCAAACCACGCTGTTTCAAGCACCTCATCTTGCATCCTCCATCTCCTTCCCTGCTGGAGTCCTGGGGTTGGGACTTCGCTGTCCCCAACCTCCAGCCATGGTCATCTCAGAATCCCAGAATCCCAGACTCATTTGGGGGGGAAGGGACCTTAAAGCCAATCCCATTCCACCCCCTGCCATGGGCAGGGACACCTTCCACTATCCCACATTGCCCCAGGCTCCGTCCAACCTGGCCTTGGACACTGCCAGGGATAAAGTGTTCTTGAAGAGACATGAACTCTGTTTTCCTTCCTGGAATTTGTGCCCAGCCACTACTCCCGAAAGGAAAGAGCCATTCCTACAGCCTCTGCCAGCCAAATTTTTCTCCTCTTTCCAGTTCCCAGGATAATTCTCGTGGTATTTCCCAGGCTCCCAGGCTCCTGTCCTTGCAGGGACCATTCCCCATCCTCCCCTATCAGAGCAGGACACGGTGCCAGTGTTTATTCCCTGTTCCTGCTGCACTGGGTTCGGAATCTGTCTGGCTGTAAACCAGTGAAACGAGCTGGGAGGGAGTCCTGGGATCCAGGGCTCACCAGGAAAACCTTCCTCAGTGCTGATCCTTCCCAGCATCTCTGACTTCCTTTCTCTTAGAATCATGGAATCATTAAGGCTGGAAAAGCCCCCAGCCTTTGACCAAACACCCTCATGCCCACTGAACAATATTGTGAAGTTCCACATCTGCTTGTTTCTTGAACGCTTCCAGGGATGGTGACTCCATCACTGCCCTGGGCAGCTGTGCCAGGACCTGACCGCCCTTTCAGGGAAAAATTTTTCCTGATGTCCAACCTGAGCCTCCCCTGGCCCAGCCTGAGCCCATTCCCTCTCCTCCTGTCCCTGTTCCTTGGGAGCAGAGCCCGACCCCCCCCCGGCTGCCCCCTCCTGTCAGGGAGTTGTGCAGAGCCATAAGGTCCCCCCTGAGCCTCCTTTTCTCCGGGCTGAGCACCTTTCCCAGCTCCCTCAGCCGCTCCTGGGGCTCCAGCCCCTTCCCAGCTCCCTCAGCTCTCCTGGGGCTCCAGCCCCTTCCCCAGCTCCGTTGCCTGGACATGCTCCAGCCCCTCTCCCAAACTGAGGGGCCCAGAGCAGCCCCCAGGGTTCCAGGTGTGACCCCAGCAGTGCCAGCTCAGGGCTGTTCCTCACCCACTCCCTCCAGTCCCCCAGCCACAAGCAGGACCGTGGCAGGAGGCTGGAGCAGCCCTGGGTGCAGCAGGACTGGCCTCACCCCGGCTGGCCCAGGCGTGTCCTGCCGTGTCCCTGCTGAGCCCCTGTTCCCGGGCAGGTGGCAGCTTTGCAGCAAGGCTCTGCCCGCGAGCCAGCGGTGGGCGAGCGCGATGAGAGGGAGACCAAGGAGCCGGCACCTAAGCTTCCCTGGAAGGTGAGAGCCCTGCAGACCCCTGCTCTGGCTGTCATTTCTCCCACCTCCCTATTGCTGGCTCCAGGGTGCTGAAAACCCTTTTCCCTCTCCCCTGGGTCCAGCCCCATGAGAAATGCCCTTCCTGGTGGATACAGGCCATTTCTGAGCAGGGGAATTTGTGCTCAGGTGCTCCAAGGAGTTCTGCTTCCCAGAGACCACAGAATGGTTTGTATGGGAAGAGACCTTAAAGGCCATTTTGTTCCAAGCCCCACCATGGGCAGGGACACCTTCCACCAGATGCTCTGGGAGGCCCTCAGCCATCCCTATGTCATCATTCCTGTATGAAGCCCCGTCCCTGGCTTGTGGAGACTGTTGATGGTGGTCCCAGAGCCCCATGTCTCCACTTCCACCCCCACACTGAGTCCCTGCAGGGCCACATTCCCAGTCTGAGTGGCTGCAGGCAACACCACAACCCGGGAGCTTTGGAACATCCTGACATCCACCTCCCTCTCTGGTGCCTTGCAGCGTCTCTCCAACGGCTCCGTGCACCCAGATGATGAGGCTGGGCGGGTGGTGGAGCTGCAGGAGCTCCTGGAGAAGCAGAATTTTGAAGTGGTCCAGGCCAAGGAGCGAATCTCTGCCTTGGCTGCCAGCGTGGCCGAGCTGGAGGAGGATCTGGGCACCGCCAGGAAGGATCTGATCAAATCTGAGGAGATGAGCAGCAAGTACCAGAGGGACCTCCGAGAGGTCAGTCCCTGTCCCCCTGCACTGCCCAGCCTGGGGCAGGACCTCACAGCAGCTTGCACTGGGTGAGGAAGGGATTGGAACTCCTGTTGTGTGCAGGGTGTTCCCCAAAAGAGGCCACTGCCTTTGTGAAATTGTCATCAAGTCCACCAGCAGGACCTCCCTGAGGTTACAGACAGGCTCTCAGGTGTGCTGCACACCTGGGGCAGTGACCTGTGTCCTCTCTAGGTTTTCCTGTGATTGTTTGACTCTCCCTTTATCACTATCCCATTCTGCTGTCCCTCATCCCCGTGTCAGAGGGGGTTTTCTCACCCCTTGGACTCGGGGTGTCCCAGGCTTGAAGGAGCTGTGTGGCCCTGCTGTCCCCAAAATGCTGTCACAGAGCAGGATGTGACAGCCCCATCGCTCCCCAGGCCCTTGCGCAGAAGGAGGACATGGAGGAGAGGATCACCACGCTGGAGAAGCGGTACCTGGCAGCCCAGCGAGAGGCCACCTCCATCCATGACCTCAATGACAAACTGGAGAACGAGTTGGCCAACAAGGAGTCCCTGCACCGCCAGGTACTGAAACAGCCCAGAGTGTCCCCCTGCCCTGGGCAGCTGGGGGCAGAAGGGGTGCTGGGGGGGACATGCCGGGCACCCACCCTGCTGTCCCACAGTGCGAGGAGAAGGCCCGGCACCTGCAGGAGCTGCTGGAGCTGGCGGAGCAGAAGCTGCAGCAGACAATGAGAAAGGCAGAGACGCTGCCCGAGGTGGAAGCGGAGCTGGCCCAGCGCATTGCTGCGCTCACCAAGGCAAGTGGCAGGGGTGGGACCGGGGCTGGAGGGGACGTCAGAGACCAGAGGGGAGGGGAGGGAAGGGATTGGAGAAGGACGACAGGGATGGCACCGGAGGGCAGTGCTGGGACCAGAGGAGGAGCTGGGTCTGGGCACCCCCTGTGCAGCGATGGAGCCCCTGGCAGCCCAAGGTGTCCTGCTCTCCTTCCCAGCTGTGGCCTCGCTGTCCCCTGCCATCCCCAGTGCTGCAGGGACAAGGCACTGCCTTTAAAGCTCTCGCTGTGTCCTTCACATGTGGGGTTTGCTCCCTTCCCTCGGCCCCTTTCTCCAAGGGATGGCCCTGTCGGTGTGGATGTCCTTTGACTTTTGTGAGACCACTCCAGGATGAGGAGAAAGAAGCAGCACCAGGCTCGATGTTGGAGGGTGCAGGGCCTGGAGGGAGGGATGGATGCAGCCATCCCTGCCCTTCCTGGGTTCTGGAATGGTGTTTAGTCCCTCACAGAGCACCTCCAGCTCCTGTCAACGTGCCAGCAGGGCTGGTTTGGGCTCACAGGGAGCCCTGGCAGGGATGCAGGCAGTGGGAGAGAGCCCTTCATCCCAGGAAGGACTCAGATGCAGAGATGGACACAGGGATGCCACAGGGCCCTCGTAGCTTTGGGGGCATCATCCGAGAAGGCTCCTCTGCTTTTACCAGGCAGAAGAGAGGCACGGGAGCATCGAGGAGCACCTCCGGCAGCTGGAGACTCAGCTGGAGGAGAAGAACCAGGAGCTGGCCAGGGTGAGTCCTGATCCTTGTCTTGGTGCCTGGGTACCTGGACACACCTAGATTGCTGTTCAGGAGCAGGATGGGAGAGCAGTCTGGTAAATCCTTTCCCATCCAGGATCACTTAAACTTGAGCCACAGAGGAGCTCATGGCTCTCTCTGCTGTGATTTCCCCTCTCTCAGGCATCCAAGACTTGCTGTTAACATACCACACCCACTCCTCTCCCAGCATCACCCCCTGGGGCAAGCTGGGACCCCAAAAGCAGGGTGGAAGGGGAGGCTCCAGCAGCTCTCCCCTGAGCCTGGATCAGCAGGATGAAAAGGGCAGGGAAGCTGAGCTGCTGTGCCCTGGGCTGCACAGTCCCTTCTCAGCCAGGGGCTGGGCTCTCCATGCCAGACATTGCAATGTCCATTTCTCACCCAGATGTGCCCCTGGGGAAGCCCCCAGAGGTTTTGCCCTAGGACAGATATTTGAAAATCCAGAAGTTCAGTATCCATTGGGGTCTGGAAAGTGCCCCCATTGTGGATATTCCCGGCAGATACACAGGAGGAGCTTTCTTGAGGGGCAGGCAGGTGTGATCTCCCTAAGTCGTGTCCCCTCCTGTTCATCCCTGGCTGGGAGATGGCAAAGGGCAGCAGAGCCACCACAGAGGGTCTGACCAGTGATGTAAGAGGTGGATTTGTCCCCAAAAGCTGGGCCTGGTGGGCCAGCTCTGACAGCACAGCAGGCACAGGATGGCAGGAGGCACTGAGCCCCTCTGGCTGTCACACAGCTGTCACTGTGTGTCCCAGGCGCGCCAGCGGGAGAAGATGAACGAGGAGCACAACAAGCGGCTCTCGGACACCGTGGATCGGCTGCTGAGCGAGTCCAACGAGCGGCTGCAGCTGCACCTCAAGGAGAGGATGGCAGCCTTGGAGGAGAAGGTAGTGCCTGGGGCCAGGGTCCTCTGGGGGTGAGGGGTCTGCAGCCCCTCTGTGCCTTGTCCAGCCACGCCCCAGGGCTGGAAGTGCAGGACTGGAGAAATCATAACATGCAGGACACGGCTGTGCTGGGGCTGGTGGAGCACAGGGAACTGCTCCGGTCACCTCGCCCAGAGAGACCCCCTTCCCACCACCTCCCACAGCAGCAGGATTTGTCCTGCTCCATTCCCTCGCCTCCCTGTCTCTGCCGGTGCAGCCCCGATGCCACCTGTGCCCAGCTGTTGGAGCAAATCCCGACTGCATTTTGCAGGAAAAAATGCAGTGTTCACCCTGTCCCAGTGCCTATCCCTCCATGTGCTGCCTTAAAACCTTCCTGCCCCCAGGTCTAGACTGATTTCCCTTCTCCCAGCCAGGGCAGCGTCCATGAGCAGCTCCCACCCGACTCCTGGGGAGCTGGGTTTCCTTGGAGGAGCCAGCTGGAGCTGTGGCTGCCTCGGTGTGAGTGGAATTAACAGGGAGCTGCTGGCCCCAAGCAAGGACCCACCTGTAGTGCCAGTGGGAGGTCAGGCCTTGGTGATTCAGCTCTCCCGGGGTTCCTGCCCTCAGCACAGGTGCATCCCCCAGCTGCTGCCTCCAGGGCTGGCTCTGTCCCCCCACTACTCTGCTCCTCCTGTCCTCAACCGAACGTGGCTGAACCAGTGTGTCCAGTCGTTCAGCAGATTTGTCTGGATAAAGAGCAGGACCCAACCTGCGGGGATGAGTCCCAATCCCACCCCAGCAAGCAACAGGGACCAGAGTGGTGACACCTTGTGAAGGGCATTGCCTGCTCCCCAGTCTTGTGCCAGCATTTGCCCACCCTGAGAGTTTCTCCAGGTCTTTCATGAGCAAAAATGATCCTGTTTGGCTGCCAGCACTTCCCAAAAATGAACACTAGTTCAGGCAGTTACAAACTCTCCGGGGAGGTTTAGATTAGATATTAGGAAAAAATTTTCAAGAAAAGAATTGTAGCATTAGAATAGACTGCCCAGCATAGTGGTGGAGTCACCATCCCTGGAAGTGTTCCAAAAACATGGATGTGACACTTAGGGTCATGGTTTAGCTATGAACACAGCAGTGCTGGGGGAATGGTTGGGCTCAGTCTTTGAGGGCTTTTCCAATCTTAATGATCTCATGATTCTGTGATTCTGTAAGCACCTCTCCGTTCCCCTCTGCCTACTCCCCAGCATAGATATAAGGGACATTCTTCCCCTTGATCCACCTACTCGAGGAGTTGTTCTCCTCTCAGACATATTTCCTAGTCTTCAAGCCCTGTCCATCAAATCCCTCATCGCCCTCCATAGCCATGCCCGGCCCCGGAGTGGGGCAGGAGTTGAGCTGTGGCCACCCTGCTTGAGAGGCAGGAGACCTGTGCACAGGCAGGTGAGGAATACCCCAGGGAGCCTTTTCCAGGCATTCAGCACACGGGGATTCCACTCTGGCCATTCCTGGGAGGCCGCACGGCCGTTTCCTAAACGGTCTCTCTTTTTCTCTCCTGTTTTTGTTCCCTTTTATTTTCTTTGGTTTTTCTTAAAGAATACATTGTTACAAGAGCTGGAAAATACCCAAAAGCAGATAGAGGAACACCAGCATGACAAGGTAAATGTGGCTGCAGAGACCTGCCCCAGTGATGGCACTGCCTCAGTCCTACCCCCGGCTAGGGGAACTTGCTTCTCCTAAAATGCCCCACTTTGGGAGGAGCTGGGATCCCAGAGCACCTGGCAGCAGGAGGCCACACACTCACCCACGCAGTAGCTGGATGGAAGCTGCCACCCCGCTCCCCGGAGAGCCGCGGGTCAGTTCCCCACCAGGCATGTTGGGTCCCATCTCCGTGCTTCTGTCACACTCATCCATCCCTGAGCCCACCGGGGACAGCAGTGAGGCCAGGGTGGCTTCACCCGTGTGTAGAGGAGGGCTCAGGCAGCCACGTCCCCTTGGCCCCTGAGGCTTCCTCAGCCGGGGGGGGAGATCTGCCCCATGCCTGACTTGCAGAGGCCCCGTAGGCCTTCACCCCCTGCTCTCAGATAAAGCATCTCAGTAGGGTCTGCATGAACCCCTGGTGGCCTTGCTGGAAAGCTGGAGGGACGCAGCTTTGTGGAGCAACAGGAGCTTTTGGGATGTGCCCCGTGTCTGATGCATGGTTTGGGGGATCAGAGGGGCTGCTTCCCCTTGCCTTGCAGGGAGGATGTGTGCTTATTCCTTGTGCTTCCCTGTCGTGGCTGCTCAGGTCTGGGCAGGGCACAGCTCGGGGACTCGCATGACACTGGTCGCACTTTGCCCAGCCTGGTTCAGCCTGTTTGTCCCCCAGACTGGATCCCACTGTGCCCAGGAGATCCCTTCTCCCCTCCCTCCCTCCCTGTCCATCCGCAGCCTCCCCCCGGGATCCCCGAGCACAGGGTTGTGGGCACAGCCCCCGTGGGGATGGGGCTGGGAGCAGGTGGGACAGGGCCAGCTGCAAGTTTGGCTGGGGGGTCCTTCCCTGCCGGTCCCTTGCCAAGGGAGCAGCACACACGTGCAGTCTGGAGCAGAACCAGAGCATCCAGAGGGGACCTGTTTTCCTTTGTCTCCCAAAGCAGCATTCTTTTGATGCAACAGGGATAAGGCATCACTTTGAGCACCTGTGTCTGTCTGTCCTGACCCTCCCTCCCCAGCACCTTCATCCCCTGTGCCTGCATGAGCTGTTTCTTTACTGATGTGGCCAAGATGCTTTAAGCCTGGGGTGGGCATCTGTAAAGGGAATGTAAACGTAACAATAGGATGTGGATTACACCAAACCTGGCAGCTCTCCAGAGCAAACCCAACCCCTGCCTGTCTCATCCCCCCGAACAGCGGCGTTTGTCCGATGAGATCGACAAGCTGAGGCTGGAGGTGGATCAGCTCAAGACCAGGAGTGGGACATTTGTGGAGAGTGTGCACAGCAGGTAAGAGCCAGGTCAAACCCCTGCCGCCCCGGCTTTGGGGGCAGTTTGCGCTGGGGACCCCAGAGCTGTTGGCATTGGGTGTTTCTGGTGCCCCCAAGCTTCAGTGCTGGGCTGCAGGGTCCTCACAGCAGAGTTCTCTCCAGCCATGCTGTCTGGATCTGTCTGGGGGTGGGACAGAGACTCTGAAAATAGCCCAGTCCAACTGAATGACCCCAGATTTGCTCTTCTAAGGGTGAGAAACCACTGGGCATTGTTTCTTTTTCTGCACAAGGGGCTTAGGACTTCTTTTGCTCTGGAAGCTGGATGTTCACCAGAGGACTTTTCCCCTGTGGAGTGCAGGGGATGGGCTGGTGCAGGAGGAGGAATTGCTTTGGAGCTGTTGCAGGCAAAGGAGAATGAAGCCCCTCTTTCCCCAATGCAATGGTCCTCCCACACCCTTTCATTTAAAGTCAGCTGGGGCATGGGGATGTCCCAGCCCAGGGCACCAGGAGCAGAGGTGAGTCCATCGGGATACCCAGAGCTGCTCCAGGAAAACTGGGGTGGAAAAAGAGGGTGACAGCACTGCAACCCCTTTGTGCTGCTGCAGCCACCTGGGACACCACACCCTGCCCTGAGCACTTCCAGTATGGGTTCAAGGCAGCAAGGGGTCAATGGGAGCAACCAGTGAAGACAATTCCCCTCTCAGCAAGGCTGGAAAAGACAGGGAGGAGCTGGTGTAACCAGCTTTAGATCTGTCAGCAGAGAGGAGACGGCCTGGAGACCCCGTGTCTGTCATGGAGAGAAGAAATGGGGAGGGTGAGGAAGAGCCTGTGAGGATGAAGGAGAGCTTAATGCTGGAGCAGAGTCTGGAGCATGTGTAGGCCCTCATTGCATGGGTCTGTCAAAACTGGATGGACAATTTTGTTATTTTTGTATTTCTCAGAGAAAAAATCAGCAGAAATCTTCAGTTGCAGAATGATCCCCCAGCTGAAACATCAGCTTTTGTCTAAGGTGTTTTTATCTGGTATTAGCTTGGGAGCAGCTTGTCAGCAGCTCTGAAATCCCTGAAACTTGGGCTGTGCCTTTGTCTGACACACCAGGCTGGCCCAGCCATGCTGCTCGCGGTGCTGGTTTTATCTGGAGACCCGTATCTGCTCTGCAAACCGGGCCCACCATGGTGGAAAACCACGATCTGCCTTGGGCTGCTGTTTTTGTCATTTTCAATTCAGCTTGAACTAAACAAACCTCGTGTCTCCAGTGGCACTGTGTGTGGGGAGTGATCACCCTCTGCCCCCCGAAAGGTGCCTTGCTCAGCCCCATGGTTGACTCTTCAGGGCCAAGAGGAACAACCAGACAAAGTGGAGACATGAAATGCACACGACAAGTGGCTCGAAGTGTCCTCATGTCCAGCTGCTGCCTTTCTCTGCCTGCTGTGGGACTCACCAGGTCCTGGTCCCAAGCACCACCCCTGGCAGGGAGGAGGAGGGTGAAGAAGTCCCAGCTGGTTCCTGCGGGGAGATCCCAACAATGCTCATGTCCTCACACCTGCAAGATGTTTCAAGTGGAATTTTATTCACTGAAATCGCAGAATCCTTAAGGTTGGAAAAGTCCTCCACAGTCATCAAGTCCGACCTTCACCCAAATACCAACATTCCCACTAAATCACATCACAAAGTGCGACGTCTACCATTTTTTGAACACTTTCAGGGACAGGAACTCCACCACTGCCTTGGACAGCCTGTGCCAGGGCCCGAGCCCCCTTTCAGTTGAGAAACTTTTCCCAATATCCAACTTGAACCTCCCCTTGAGGTCATTTCCCCTCATCCTGTCCCTCACTGCCTGGGAGAAGAGCCCGGCCCCCATCAGGGTATTTTCTCCTGAAAATCTTGGAATAAACATAAAAAGGAGAGGAGCTCCCTGGCTGGCTCCTGCTGGGTATGTGGGGATAGAGAAGACACAAGTTGTGTTGAGAGATTCAAGATGCTCTGGAGGGGGAAGGGCAGGAGGGGCCTGTTCAGCCCCAGCTCCACAGCAGCCCCCAGTTTAGGGGGTTTTGGGCAGAAAAGGCTGGATGCTCTGGTGGGTGCACAGAGAAGGCGGAGGGAGCAGCAGGGGAGGGCCCAGGGCTGAACTTCCAACAGTCTGGGAAGGTCAGAGTCTCCTGAGGTCAGAGCTCACCAGAAGCTGCAGATTCCTCAGACAGGGCAGCTCCGATCTCTGCTCTCTGTGAGCAGGGACAGGACCCAGGGAAGGGCAGGAACTGTGTCAGGGCAGGCTCAGGCTGGAGCTCAGGGAAAGGTTCTTCCCCAGAGGGTGCTGGGCACTGCCCAGGCTCCCCAGGGAATGGGTACGGCCCCGAGGCTGCCAGAGCTCCAGGAGCATTTGGACACTGCTCTCAGGGATGCACAGCGTGGGATTGTTGGGGTGTCTGTGCAGGGCCAGGGGCTGGACTTCATTGTTGTGGGTTCCTTCCAGCTCAGGATATTCTGTGATTCAATGATTCTGTGACTGATTCTGTGAGTGCATTTCCAGGTCCAGTGTGGGGGAATGGGGCACCTTTTTCCAGAGCCTGGTTTTGCATCCTTTCATACCAAGCAGACAAACATCGCTGGGATGGGCATTCCACAGTGCTCTCCTCCTCCTGCTCCTTCTCCTCTGTCCCAAGCTGGGCAGCAAGCCTGGGCTTGCAAGGGGAGCAGCCTGAGGGTGAGGGTGTCCTGCGCAGAGCAGTATCCCCCACAGGGCTCTTTCTTCCCAGGTCCCACATGGGCAGTGCCACCGACCTGCGCTTCCCGCTGGGAGCTGTGGTCCACGCCCCGGCCGAGCCTTTCGGAGCGGCCCCGGGGCTGCCCCGGGCACAGAAGGGACGATTTGGTGCCCGGAGGGAGGAGCCAGCCAAGGTAATCCCTGCGCACCCCAGCGTTGGGGTCTGCTCCTGCCCTGCATCCTGGGATTAGGGCCAGATCCGGAGACATGGGGCAGTTTCCTTCCCCGGTGCATTGATGGGGGAACATCAGAAGGGTTTCCCACTGGGGTTACATTGAGATGGAATTCCTGCATGGAGGTCACCAGCTTGGCTTTTGGAGACATGGGAATGCTGTGTGGGACAGTGGCCCTTGTTCCCCCAGGACTGGGAGCAGGCCCAGGCAGGTGGGGTCCTGGCCACGGGGCCTCACACCTTCGACAGTGACCCCGACATCTCCGATGTGGATGAGGATGACCGCGAGACGCTGTTCAGCTCCATGGATGTGCTCTCTCCTGGTGGGCACTCAGATGCCCAGACACTGGCCATGATGCTTCAGGAGCAGCTGGATGCCATCAACGAGGAGATCAGGTACGAGCATGGCCAAAACCCACCACTGCCTTGAGGTGAAATGGCTTCAGGGGGACAACAAATGGCCAGGAGGATCTGCTGGCCTAAACTGGGGCCTTGGTGTTTCTTCAGGGAAACAGGCAAAAACAGACAGGGAAATGGCTCAAGGACATCCAGCTATAGGGCTTGGTCCTTCCTGCCATGCCTCCCTGTACCTCAACTGCAGCAGTGCTGGTTCACAGGATCATTATTTCAAGCAATCATTGTTTTATAAAAAGTCCTCCATGAATATTAAAAGGAATCGGGGTGTGTCTCAGCTCTGGTTTTTATGGATCCTGATGGATCTTGGTGCCATTTCTGGAGATCGGGGGTTGAGGCACAGCACCATTTTCCCGGGACAGAGGTCCTGTATCCCTGGGAAGGTGGGAGGCCAGGAGCCCTGAGCCCCACTGCCCCCCCAGGATGATCCAGGAGGAGAAGGAGTCCACAGAGCTCCGCGCAGAGGAGCTGGAGACGCGGGTCACGAGCGGCAGCATGGATGGCCTGAACCTCACCCAGCTGTGCAAGAGGGCCTCCATCCCCACCTCGCTGACAGCCCTGTCCCTGGCCAGCTCATCCCCCCCGCTCAGTGGCCGCTCCACACCCAAGCTCAGCTCCCGCAGCGCCGCGCAGGACCTGGACCGCATGGGGATCATGACGTTGGTGAGGAGCCGGGAGGGGCCGGGGCTGGCGGGGGTCCGGCTGTGAGCTGGGAGCGATGCCCGGTGTCCACGTGGGCCTGTGGGGGGTGTGGGACAACGGGGTGCCTGTGTTTGCTGTCTCCGGCCTGGCAGCCTGGCCCCGGGACTGCTCTGGGGGGTGCTCCATTAACTGCCCCCCTTTCTGTGTCTCTCTCGCTTTCCCCCTTGCAATCAGCCCAGCGACTTGAGGAAGCACCGGAGGAAACTGCTAGTGAGTGGCTCCCATCCCGTTGGTTTTTGTCCAAGCCCTTTTTCCAGCCTGCTCCTGGCTTTGTCCACACCAGGTCAGGGTGCAGCAGGCGCGGGATGGAGCTGGGGACCCCAGGGATTCAGCAGGAGGATCATGGGGATCCCAAAAGGTGCTTGGACATGTTCCCGCCGGCAGCCTGGGGGGTCTGGCAGGACCTGGGGAGGTTCAGAAAGCCACTGAGTCCTCAAACGTGTCCCCTCTGGCGACAGGGTGTCCTTGGGACATTCCCATCTGTGCTCCTCAGAGCCCTCTGATGAGGGCCAGCAGCTTCTGTCCCCACACCCTGACCTGGACCATGGGGCTGCATCCTCTCACCTCCCCATTCCCAGGATCTCAGCCATACGGCCACATCCTCCCCATCTGCTTGGGCATCTGGAACCATTGCCAGAGCTCTCATTCAGGCCATTCCTGGAGCGTGGCAAAGCCCCAGGGCTCTGGTGGCTCTTTTGGCCATGCCTCCACGGAGCAAGAGAGAGGCAGGCAGCAGGGCAAGGATGGAGCTGGGCTCTGGCCTCCCGCCCTCACGGCTTCTCCGCTTGTTCAGTCACCTGCAGCTCGGGATGAGAGCCGGGAGGACAAAACCACCATCAAGTGTGAGACGTCCCCACCGTCCTCACCCAGGACACTGCGACTGGAGAAGCTGGGCCACCCTGCCCTGAGCCAGGAGGATGGCAAGAGGTATGTGGAGACCCTTGGGATCTCTGTTGGTTTGAGGATACGCCTGGGGCACCCGTGGGATGTGGGGTGGGCTGGGCTTTGCCATGGCTTGTGCCCTGCTCAGGAATAACCTAAAGGATCTGCTATTCCTCTCCCTCCTCCATCCCCAGCTCACTGGAAGACCAGGCCAGCAATCCCAGCAGCAGCCAGGACTCCTTGCACAAGGGCTCCAAGAGGAAGGGGATCAAATCCTCCATCGGGCGCCTGTTTGGGAAGAAAGAGAAGGGTCGCTTGATCCAGCTGAGCAGAGAAGGGGCCACGGGGCAGGGTCCGTGAGCAGTCCTGTCCCTGTCTGTGCCAGACTCTCCACACCCTCTGGCTCTGTCTGCCCTTGGGGTGCTCTTGGGGTGACAGGGAGGAGCAGGGACACCCCTGCTGGTTTGGGGATGCTGGGGCCATGGCAGCTTCAAGGAAGTTGGAGCTTGGTGTTTCCTCCCCTTTGCCTCTCAGGCCTGAGCATGGTGTCACCCTAATGCTCTGTCAGAGCTGGGGTGTGGGTAGTGACCCCCTGTCACTGTATCTCATCTTTAATGTCCCCAAATCTACTCGCCTCCCCATGGGACCTTCTGGATTTTACAGAGCCTCTTGGTAGAAGCTGTTTTTCTACTCCTAAATCCTTTACTGCTTCCATGATGAGCATTGTTGGACTCAGTGATCTTTCTGGATCCCTTCCAGAAGGGACTGTTCTCTGACTTTGGGATTCTGGGATTTGGAAACAGGAGGGGTGGTAGCAGGGGATCCACTTGGGCTTCCCAGGGATGAAGGGGGGCCATCGGGGTGGGTTGCAAAGGGACACTGTCACCTCCTGTGCTTGTCACTGTGAGTCCACCTGGCATGGGGATGGTGACAATGCCCACTCTGGCCCTCGGGGAGGTCACACTGACCCGGGGACATCACGCTGACCTGAGCATATCTTGCTTGCCCAACAGTGCTGCTGACTGACGTGGAGGGGGGCATCCAGGACCCCCTAGGACTGGGCAAGCTGGGGGCTCAGGCCGAGAAGGATCGGCGCCTGCGGAAGAAGTGAGTGACCTTCCTTCCCTACCCCAGCAAGAAACTGATCTGCTGGGAAGCCATGGCACAGGACTGGGAATTGCTGGGAAATCTTCTCATCTTCACCCTCCCTTGGGCCTTGTTACCTCCTTCACTGCTTTGCTCTCCAACTGCTTCCTACTGCTCGGGGGCTGTTCCCTTCCAAGAGCTCTCCCTTCCCCACAAGCCCCCAATAAATCATTCTTCTGCTTCTGTCTCTGCCAGGCATGAACTCCTGGAAGAGGCTCGGAGGAAAGGATTGCCCTTCGCCCACTGGGACGGCCCCACTGTTGTGTCCTGGCTGGAGGTGAGGTGGGGCGTGCCCGTGGATTGTCCCCGTGCTGTCCCCACAGGCCTGTGTGTGCCACCATGTCCCACCACGCTTGCTCCATGCTGGGGGCTGCAAATCCTGGGAGAGCAGAGGAGATCCCTGGATCCCTCACAGAGCCTGTGGAGTTCTGGTTTGAGTAGAGCTTTGGGTTTGAGCACAAGTCTGATGAGAAGCAGCTGAGGGAGCTGGAAAGGGGCTCAGGCTGGAGAAAAGGAGGCTCAGGGGGGACCTTGTGGCTCTGCACAACTCCCTGACAGGAGAGGGCAGCCGGGGGGGTCGGGCTCTGCTCCCAGGGAACAGGGACAGGAGGAGAGGGAACAGCCTCAGGCCGGGCCAGGTTGGATATTGGGGAAAATTTCTTCCTAGAAAGGGTGGTCATGTACTGGCACAGCTGCCCAGGGCAGTGCTGGGGTCACCATCCCTGGGAGTGTTCAAAAGATGTGTGGATGTGGCACCTGGGGACATGGGTCAGTGGTGAATGTAGCAGTGCTGGGGGAATGGTTGGAGCTGATCATAGAGGGCTTTTCCAACCTTAATGATTCTGTGAAAAGCTCCGTGGGTGCTCCTTCCCTGTGCTGTGCCCATCAGGCACAGGGATACTGGGCCGCCCACAGGCCACCTCTGCAAGGTACAACCAAACTCAGAATCCCGCGTGGACATTCAGCTTCAATACTGGGCTCTAGAGAGGGTGGCCTTGCCCCTGGCATGGGAGCCAGGGTGGCAGTGCCAGGTAGTCACTGCTGTCCCTGTCCCCAGCTCTGGGTGGGGATGCCGGCCTGGTACGTGGCCGCGTGCCGGGCCAACGTCAAGAGCGGGGCCATCATGTCGGCCCTGTCGGACACCGAGATCCAGCGGGAGATCGGCATCAGCAACGCCCTGCACCGCCTCAAGCTGCGCCTGGCCATCCAGGAGATGGTGTCCCTCACCAGCCCCTCAGCACCGCCCACGTCCCGCACGGTGAGTGCTGCCCGCCACCCCCGGACCTTCCCCGGGCCACACAATGTGGGCTCCTCGTGCTCCTTGCCCTTGGGACCACTGTGGCCAGCGTGGCCATGGGTGAGGTGGTGTCCCCTCCCAGACTGATCAAACCACTGGACACTCATCCCCCAGCACAAAGGTCATTACCAGCTAGAAGCAAGAAGCTCTGTCCACTTGCAAGGCTCCTGCCCCTCACATGGCATTGTCAGCAGGAGGCCCACCCTGCAAAGAGCAGAACTCAGGGCCTGGCTGCCCTGGACAGGACAAAACTCCATCCAAAGAGCAGAAATCCAGATATTACTGATGTACAGGGCCAGCTCAGTTACACACAGCTTCTCTCCCAATCATTTCAACACAAGCCTTTTCCCTCTGAAGTTCCTGGGGCAGCTCAGAGCAAATGCAGATCCCTGCCCTCGGTAGGATGGAGGGATTGTGTCTTTTGCTGGTCCCCAAAGGCCTCGAGGGGTTAATGGTGGCCCAGTAGTGCCAAGACACATCTGTAGATGTGCAGCTGGCAGAAGGGAAGCTGCTATGACCCCCTCAGACAGATGGCTGTGTGTGGGGTCATAGCTGATGGGGACAGGCCTGCAGGCTCCTTGAGCATCACACTGAAGTGGAAAGGGAGATGAAGGAAGGTCCTTGCTCTGCTCTCTGTGGCTGCATGGACAGCCCAGGGTCCCCTCAGGCAGTGGGGTGTTTCAAGGTTGAGCTGCAAGGTTGTAGGGTGTCCTGAGGACAGCTCCAAGCACAGGGTGGTCTGATCCTCCACCAGCCTGAGCCGGGCTTGGTTCCAGCATGGTTGGTGCTGACAGAGGCTGGACATGAGCCCAGGTGAGCCCAGGTGGGCTCAGATGGGCAAAAAGGCCAAGGGCACCTGGCCTGTCCCAGCACTGTGGTGGCAGCAGGCCCAGGGCAGTCCCCACCCCCTGAGCTGGCACTGCTGGGGTCACACCTGGAATCCTGGGGGAATTCTGGGCACCTCCTGACAAGAGAGACCTGAAGGGCCTGGAGTGTGTCCAGGGAAGGGAACGGAGCTGGGGAAGAGTCTGAAACCCCAGGAGCAGCTGAAGGAGCTGGGAAAGGGGCTCAGCCTGGAGAAAAGGAGGCTCAGGGGGGCCCTTGTGGCTCTGCACAACTCCCTGACAGGAGGGGCCAGCCGGGGGGGTCGGGCTCTGCTCCCAGGGAACAGGGACAGGAGGAGAGGGAACGGCCTCAGGCTGGGCCAGGGGAGGTTCAGGTTGGATATTAGGAAAAATTTCTTCCTGGAAGGGGTGGTCAGGCCCTGGCACAGCTGCCCAGGGCAGTGCTGGGGTCACCATCCCTGGAAGTGTTCAAAAAATGAGTGGGTGTTGCACTTGACATGGTTTAGTGCTGAACACGGTGGTGGTGCTGGGTTGAGGTTGGACTTGATGATATTAAAGGTCTTTTCCAACCTTAACAGTTTTGTGATTCCATGACTCCATGGTGGTTGTGAACTGGGGCCACGTTTCTGTGGTGGTTTGCTCTGACCCCTCTGCTCTTTTCCCTGCAGTCCTCTGGAAACGTCTGGGTCACCCATGAGGAGATGGAGACCATGGCAACTTCCACCAAGACGGTGAGGCTGAGCAGCCCCTGGGCTGTCAGGGTCCGAGCAGCTGCAGGCATGTTAACCCAGAGGGAGGGGGATCCCTCACGTGTCAGCTCTTGGGCAGCACCTTGCAGCTCTTTAGAAACCCTCTTTCAACCTTTAATGTCCCAGCAATTTCTGAAAGTAGCTTAAAGCCCATCAGATTTATTTTCCCTCCTGGATTTCACTGGGTTTCCAGAGCAGCCTGGCAGTTGTTTGGGAGTTTAAGACAAAACCCAGGAGTGATCTCAAGACAGACACATGAGATCCCCAAGTCCTTCTGCACCCAAGTCACGGCCTAACCCCCACTGACCTCAGGACACCCAAATATTGTCCCCGCCATCTGTCCCTGCCACTGGCTGACAGCTTGGGGTCCCTTGCAGGAATGTGTCCATGCTCCCAGAAGCTCTGGCTCCTTTGGAGAGAGGGAGCCATGCTCCCTTCTCTGCAACCTGATCACCTCCTGTCTGTGTCTCAGAGCAAGGCAGCATTTTGGATTTGTGTGGGAATTGTGTGTCCAAGGCCAGGTTGGAGCACCCTGGGATAGTGGAAGGTGTCCCTGCCCATGGCAGGGGTGGAATGGGATGAGCTCTAAGGTCCCTTCCAATCCAAACAAATTTGGGGGTCTCTGAAATAGGCATTTTATTGAGTTGAGTAGCAGGGATGTGCCTGTCCCTCGGCAGGTTTTGTGAGACTGAGGAAAACCAGCACAGGTTGGCAAAGGAGGAAATAGCTACAAAATCAGCAAATTGGCTTGAGCAGCCCCCTGAGGGTTGTGACACATGAACTGAAGCTTAATCCTCTTTTATCCATCTGACGTGGGGGAACCCAAGAACTCTCCACGTTTCCCAGGGAAGATGAACAAGCCCCAGGGTCGGTGCCATCTCCAGCCCAAGCCTCATCCTATATCCTCCTTCTCCTTCTTCTCCTTCTCCTTCTCCTTCTTCTCCTTCTCCTTCTCCTTCTCCTTCTCCTTCTCCTTCTCCTTCTCCTTCTCCTTCTCCTTCTCCTTCTCCTTCTCCTTCTCCTTCTCCCTCTCCTTCTCCATGCTGCATTCTTGGTTAGAGATGGGGTGGAAACCAGGCCCAGCAGGTTGGGGTGTCCCCACCAGCCTGGGGTCCAGGCTGAGGTCCCCAAGCCGTAAGAGTGAGCCCTATCCCCTCCATGTCCCTCCGTGCTGATGGGTCCCATGCTCTGTGCACATGGCAGGCCCTGTCCTTGTGCAGGGCCACCAGGTACTGACTCCACTGTCGTTTCTGTTGACATGCTGCGTGTCACACTTAGGACACAGAGGAAGGCAGCTGGGCACAGGTGAGGGCTCCAGGCCACCCTTGTCCGTGGGCGGTGCATGGGGTGGTCAGGGGTGGGGGCTGGACACCCCAGGGGATGTTTGGGGCATTGATGTTCACCGAGGCCTTGGAGGCTTTACCTGCACCTCGTGGCTGCTCCTCTGGGCCATCTCCCAGGTGCAGGGTGTCCTCCTGGGCCCCTCTCTGCTCCAGGCAGTGGCTTTTCCTGTGACCTGCTCTGTGGGATCCAGAGCCTGTGTTAAGAACCCCCACCTGTGTGACCACCTTGCATGGGGGCAGGATTCCAGCTGCACAGACATTTGCTTTTCACCTATTTTGTAGCCCCAAATCCATACCAACCATTTTTATGAACCAAAAAGGTGGGAGGAAAGAGTCCTGCTTGGATCCATCTCTTCTGGTTTTATCCCTCTCAAATGTTTTACGTTCCTTCTGGTGGATTTTAGTTCATTTTTGGACACAAAATCAGTTTGCAGTGGCAGTGAATGGGTGGTTTTTTTTTCCAAAACTGGCCTTTATTTTTGTTTTGAAGTCATAAAATAGAGATTCTTAAATTAGAGATTCTGGAACCTATTTCTCAGTTGTTTCATCTTTCAATGAATGTGCTTTTTCCAGAGGCAGCTGCTCCTAAAGTCCAGTTATCCCTTGCCCTTATTTTTGGCTGCTGCTTTGTCTCCTGGGGGTACATGAGCAGGACACAGACCATGGCCAACAGGACTGTTCCCTCCAGCTCCTTCAGTACCACCCAGGGCTGACTCCTCTGGCCTGGGTTTGGCCTCAGGACAGGGACCCTCCTGGGCTGTCACCGATCTCCTGGGATTCTGCAGCTCCACCAAGCCCTGGGTTCTCCCCAGCTTCTCCATGTGCTTCTCTGCAGACATTGGCCTATGGGGACATGAACCATGAGTGGATTGGGAACGAGTGGCTTCCCAGCCTGGGTCTGCCCCAGTACCGCAGCTACTTCATGGAGTGCCTGGTGGACGCGCGCATGCTGGACCACCTGACCAAGAAGGATCTGCGGGTGCACCTGAAGATGGTGGACAGCTTCCACCGGTGAGTCCTGGCCCCCAGAGCTCCCCGACGTGCACATGGAGCAGAGGAGGAGGGATTTGAGGGATTCTCCTGTCTTGGGCAGCCCTGGATGTCTCTTCCAGGCTGAACTCACTGCCCTGGGCTGGGGCAGCTCTTATGGGCAGCAGTTCTCCTTCACCTCCCACCCTGCTTCAGAATTGCAGATGACCAGGCCTTCCCCCAGCTGTGAAGCAAATTATGGGCAGAACTTCAGGCTCATCCCACCTGGTGCTCCACTGCTGTCTGCCAGCAGCCCGGTGGGAGAAGGCTTGTACCATCCCAGCCGTGGCTCCAGCACCAGCATCCAACCCTGCCGTGGGGTTCCACTGCCCACCCTGACCCATGGGCCTGCCAGGGTCACCTCCAGGGGTGAGCCCTTCTGCCTGGAGCAGCCCCCATGGGCTGGTTCCTCCTTCCCACTCCAGCTACCGAGTGTGAAGATCGTTTGGATCTGTGCACTCCCAGGCACAGAACTGAGGAGGCTCAGTTGATGGAGTGGGGCTCGAATTGATGGAGTGGGGAATTGCTGTGGAAGGGAAGGACATTCCCGTTTTCCAGCTTTGGGTTGTGTCTGTCCTGAGCCACCCCTGGCCCGAAGCATCCTTTGGGCACGTGGGGAGCACGCAGAGAGGGGGGTCCCTACCTGGGTCCCTCCCAGCCACGTGTCCTGGAGGGCTGGGTGACCCCTCGTGTCCTCTTGTGTCCTTGCAGCACCAGCCTCCAGTACGGTATCATGTGCCTCAAGAGGCTCAACTACGACCGCAAAGAGCTTGAGAGGAGGCGAGAGGAGACCCAACACGAAATCAAAGGTCAGCACTCCCTATCCAGCTCCAGAACAGGAGAAGAGAAACCTCCCAGGAGATAACCATGGCTGGTCTCTCTCCTATCCCTTATTTTTAACCCATTATTTCTGAGCCTACAGGGCTGTTCTCCAGGGGCACCTCCCTGCTGCTCCCAGTGCCTTTATCAGCTGACCCCAGGCAGGCATGAGGAGCAAGGAGGGGAAAGCAAAGATGCAGCCTGAGCATCCCATGATCTTCTCTGCCCATTTCACTGCTCAGGACACCCCCAGCTTGCTCAGCCTCCCCCTCCTCGTTGCTGTCCTGAGATTCCCTGCGCATCTGGCTGCTTCTTGGATTACATCTCATTATTGATAATGCCCCTAATTACATGAGCAGCTATGGGTTCTTAGGATTAATTTTCACAGTTGTTTTCTGCCTGTTATTTCAGCTTTGAACTTGGTAAATTGAACGAAGCTGTTCCTGGCACTTGAGCTCCCAGTTTTACTGCTGGCTTAGGAAGGAGAGTCCTGGGGCAAAGGGAAAGGGCCTCAGGACGTCCCCAGATCTCCTCAGAGCCATGAGAGCGGTGTGGGGTGGCCCTGAGCTGTGCCCTTGCTGTCGTGCAGATGTGTTGGTGTGGACCAATGACCAGGTCATTCACTGGATCCAGTCCATTGGGCTGCGCGAGTATGGGAACAACCTGGTGGAGAGCGGCGTGCACGGGGCCCTGCTGGCCCTCGACGAGAACTTTGACCACAACAGCCTGGCCCTTGTGCTGCAGATCCCCACCCAGAACACCCAGGTAGGAGCAGCATCCTTGGGGGATTGTGGAGGAGAGTGGCCAGTGTGGGACATGGCTGTGGTGTGACCCCACCAGTGTCACCAACCCAGCTCTGCCTTTCAACACAGAGCTCTCCTAATGCACTGGGGCTCTTTCTGTCACACTCAGACTTTCCTAGGATGGGAGTTTGGGCTGGAAGCACATTCCCTATTGATGGGGGATCATCATTTTTTGGTTAATTGCAGGCTCGACAAGTGCTGGAGAGGGAGTTCAACAACCTGCTCGCCTTGGGCACGGACCGGAGGCTGGATGATGTGAGTGCCAAGCCTCTCCATGTCCCATGTGACTGGGGAAGGACATGGGGGTGCTGGTGGATGAGAAGCTCAGCGTGCCCCAGCCACGTGCTCTGGCAGCCCAGAACCACCCCGTGTGCTGGGCCCTACCACCAGCTCGGGCAGGAGGGCAGGGGGACATTCTTCCCCTGTGCCTCGCTCAGCTGAGACCCCACCTGCAGAGCTGCCTCCAGTCCTGGGCTTCCAGCACGGGAAGGACATGGAGCTGCTGGAGGGAGTCCAGAAGAGGTGCTCTGAGGGCAGGAGCCCCTCTGCCATGAGCCCAGCATCCCTTGGAGTCTTTACTGGGACTTTTGTGTTGATGTCTCCAAGGCATCTTTGCAGGCAGGCTGTGGAGAAGAGAGAGATGAGCTGGAAAGGTTAAAGCCAATGCTGTGGGATCCCAGCAAGATGTCCTATGTCCTTGGCCCTGTTTGATCCCACACTTTGCTAGAGCTGATCACCAAGGACAGGCCTGCCCTTGTTAGCTGGTGTCTCCCAGGGCAGAGGGTGCTGCTGGCACTGACCCCGGGCCCGTGACGTGCTGTCCCCGCAGGGTGATGACAAGACCTTCCGCCGGACGCCGTCCTGGCGCAAGCGCTTCCGCCCGCGCGACGTGCACAGCATCAACCTCCTCAGCGGCTCTGCTGAGACCCTCCCCGCCGGCTTCCGTGTCACCAGCCTCGTGCCACTGCCCCCTCCAGCTGCTCCAGCCAAGAAAATGCCCCCGGAAGGTAGGTCAGCCCTTCTCCAGAGGGTCCTCTCCCACCCCTGCTCTGAGTCTTAGGGAATGTGGGGAAAGATGTGCCACCAGGAGAGGAGAGGGACAGGAGGGGAGAAGGAGAAGGAGAAGGAGAAGGAGAAGGAGAAGGAGAAGGAGAAGGAGAAGGAGAAGGAGAAGGAGAAGGAGAAGGAGAAGGGAGAGAGGGAAAGGGAGAGGGAGAGGGAGAGGGAAGTGAGAGAGGCTTGCTGGTCCCCCAAGATGCTCAATCCATGTTATCCTGGAGCTGTGGCCTGCTGGAAATGGTTTTTTGGGAGGGTTATTTCAGACCTGTGTGTGATTTCTTGGTTATGAACTATGAGGACAAGGGAGGGGCCAGGATTGGAGTATGAAGTGGGAAATGTCACCCAGGGACTGCCCAGTCTGGGCCAGTTTTGTTTTCCATTCTGCCTCTTGGAAACCACCCCAAAGGGATGTGTTTAGCAGCTCCATTTGCCTGAGCTCTCCCAGGGCTGCAGGGCCTGCTGGGACACCCTGGCTGCCCGTGCTGCTGGCTGTCCTGTTTTATGTCCCAGGATCTGCCCCCCACCACACAGCTCCTTTCTTTAAGGTGTCGTGGTCCCTTCCAAAGCTGCAGGGAGGCAGAAGGTCCAGACAGGTCACCTCACTTTGTCCCCTGGACCAGGCACCCTGGTCCCACTGTCCCAAGGCAGCTGCCCCATCCCCATTGGAGTAAAGCTGGTGTCAGCAGGCTCAGAAATGAGGGTGGGAATGAGAATTAGAAAGCTGTGCATTCACCTTCCAACTCCAAACCTCAGGCTCAGCTCTTCTCCTGCCTCCAGTTTTGCTCAAATGTCCCAGCTTTCCACCCAGCAGTTTGGGTCGAGCTTCTGTTTGACCTTTTCCACCCCATCCCTGGAAACTGCAGTTCCCACCTGGCTGAGGACAGTGAAACCTGGGACAGAATCCCACCCAGACAGGAAGCAGGGTGCTCGCTTCCCAGGGATGGCAAGTGGCAATTTCCCAAATACCCTGAAGCCTCAGGAGCATCCGAGCTGGCCAAACGTGGCTCTTCCTCTGACCCTCATCTTCACGTGGCTGCAGTGCACAGATGCTGCTTAGTAACATGGGATTTGGGGAAGCTGGGGGCTAATTGGAGCAGTCACTAATTGCTTGGTTCTTTGGTTCCCTTCCAGTCGGTATCTCCGGGTCCCCAAGGCTGGAGACCTCCACGGTCCGGACGTACTCGTGCTGAGGGTCAGCAAGACGGGAGCCAGGCCCTGGGTGAGTGCGAGGGGAACCGAGGCCCTGGAGCTGGCTGGGGACCAAGGGCAGAGCGGGAGCCCCAGCAGCACCCGGGCAGGGGGGGCTGCCCTCGCCAAAGTTTTCCTGGCCATGGAGGGCCAGGGAGACCTCAGTGGTGGGGGAGCTGCTGCTGCTGCCCAAGGCTCACAGGGACGATGCAGGAGGGATGCTCAGCGTCCCACCACATGTGGTTTGTCCAGGCTTGGACAGATGGCTCCACTGGGGACCCCAGGATGCCATCCCATGAGGGTCCCAACTTGTGTGAAGGAAGGATAGTCAAGCACTTCAGGGAGGCTCCTGGGATCCTGCTGTGCCCTGGGCCGTGGTTGCCCTGTGCCAGGAGGACCCAGTGCCGATTGCATTTGGGTTTGTTGGCCAGTGGGTGCACTGGTGGAGCTGAGCCAGCATCCTCACGGGGCCTTTCCCACTTTGTTCCTCAGCAAATCCCCATGTCCATATGCCACGTGCTGGCTGCCTTCCAGGACGAGAGCCCAGCCTGTGCCTGTTCCTCAGCCCACACCCACAGACTGTCACTGCTGTGGACCGACAGGATCTGTCCCTCCTGCTTGTGCACCCCCCGCCTCCCCCGGCTCCTGTGGCTCCCACCGTGGCCTGTCCCCCACCTCTCCCCATGCTGGCCGGGCCATGGATGTGCCCCGGGTTCCATCCTGGCGTGGTGCAATCTGGGGAGCAACACAGACACCCCCACAGTGTCTGCGATGTTTGGAAGCCTCTCTCCTGCCTGGTTCATGTTGCCAATCTGCAATGGGGCTGCACTGACTCGCCCGAGCTCTGGGCATCAGGGATGCTGCTGCCCACAGGACTTGAAGCCAAGGAAGATTCAGGCTCGTGAAAATCCTCCCTCCAGGGTGGCCGGGCAAGGAGCTGCCCCCGGGGGGGCCGGGGCAGTGCCAGGGCTGGTGCTGGGTGGGACAAAGGGGGCCCAGCACGGGGTGAGGAGGGTGGTGTCTGCCCAGGGCTGGGCGGGCGAGGTGCTGATTTTGGTGCTGTCGGGTGCCCTGTTTGAGGGGGCTGCCCCTGGAACCGCCCCACACGGCTCATGGGGACGGTGCCCGGCACCCGCGGGAGAGGGGACCCTCCTTAGGTGCCCGGGGAGACAACGGGAGCCCCCTCCACCCCCGGGACGTGCCCACCCTTCCCCTGCGGGTGCAGAGGAGATGCTCTCCCCTCCTGCCTCCTGCAGGGGTCAATCCAGGAGGCTCTTAACTCTTCCCATTTCTTCCCCGTAGGGTAGGATCTCTTCGTCTCCTCATGCCACGTTTGCCTTGTGTGGCCCCTATTTCTGATGTGATATTTATTGATGGCTGGAATGACCTTATACTTATCATGTGCTGTCTGGAAGTGCAATATCTGAGAGGCTCTACAGTCACGACGTCTTTTCGGTGTATTATTTGCCTAATACAGTATTAAATATTTTTTTAATTTGAAGAGTCAGTGAGCCCTTTATATCGATGCCCTATTTCTTTCGTCATATTATTGGTACTGCATGGACTCCAAACCCTGGATCGGGTCAGGAAAGGATGTATGTGTGTTCCAATAAACAGGATTTTAAAACAGTGCTGGCTTTGAGCCTTCTTTGTAGAGCCCAAATTAAAAATATCATTAATCTCTAGCTCCTTCAAGATTTTGGGGGACAGGGCTGAACCCCAGTTAAACACCAGTGAAATCACTGGTCTGTGTAGGGCTGATTAAAGTGTGGCACATCCAGTTCCCAGCTGAGAGACTGTTCCAAGGTCCAGCTGGATTTACTGGTATGAAAATCTCCAACTTGGATTTGGGGATTGTGGAACTGGGGAGACCTACACCGGGCAGGACAACAGTAAAGGAAACCCAAGCTGTCCAAACAAGAATGCCTTTATTTAAAAAAGAATCCAAATAAGTTAGCAAAAATAATAATTAAAAAAACCCAAAATGGCAAATGCACACAGCGTTCAGTAGAAAAGACAGGCGGGCTCCGGGTTGGCACTGCCGGACACCGGCCGGAGAGAGACCTTGGTCAAGGAGCATCTGGAAAACTCAGCAAAGCGAACCCAGCACACACATTGGCCCCAAACCCGCCCGTCCCCGGCCGGGCAGCGCAGCAGGGCCTGGCTCCGGGAAGCCCTCCAGGACCCGCAGCCGCTGCGGCGCTGCCCCCTCCCACCTCTGCCTGTTCTCCCAGCCCGGCAGGGGTTCCGCAGGGGCTGGGGAGGGAGCCGAGGGGTGTCGGCCGTGCAGCCCACGACACCGGAAGGGTGGATGTGATTTCCAGCGGCTGGACCCTTCTGGCATCTCATTCCCACCCCGTTACCAGCTCGAGGAGCTGCCGGGGTTTGCGCCAGCTCAGTTTTGACTCCGCTCCTCCGGGAACGTCACGGCCACGTCCTCCACGGCAATGCTCTCCACGATGGAAGACAGCGAGTGCAGGTCGCGCTCCTCAGCTGCCTCGTCGGCCAGGAGGTGATCTGGGGAGACAAAGGGGTGAGGACACTGCTGGGAATGGGATCTGCGGAGACAAAGGGGTGAGGACACTGCTGGGAGTGGGGACTGTGTGCTGGAGATGGCTCTGGTTCTGCTCAGGGGGATGTAAGTTAGTGGTGAACACGGCTGAGGGTTGGATTTGATGCTCTTTTCCACCTATAACAATTTGTTAATTCTTTTCTACGATTCAATGAGCCCATGATCCCTCACATGGCCAGGGTGACCTAGGGACCTGCTGCCAGTCCCCACCCTGAGGAAGGATGAGAGACCAATAGGGAGTGGAACTTTTGGACTCTTTATAGGTTTTAATGTCCACTGGAAAATGAGATTTAAGTTTCTGCCTTCTGGGGAAAATAACAGGTGGATTTTGTAGGGGTGGGGAAAATGGCAAGCATGGAAAAAAAGATCAGCAGCTGCCAAGGGCATGTGGGGAGGGAAGGGGGGCTGGGGCAGTGATGTCCAGTGATGCCCAGCCATGTCCAGCCATGCCCAGCAACATAGACAGCAAAGCCAAGCCAAGGGATGGCAACAGATGAAAGCCTTGCTGGGGATGAAGCCACCAGGGTCCCAGGCTGCTGCAGCCCAGTTTCTCAGCTCCCAAGGGTTGGTGTTTTGGTGAAATCAGGGCTGGGAGAACCCTGCATTGCTGAGCATTGACCAAGGAGGTGCTGGAGGATCTCTGAGCTCACCAATCTGCAGCAGTGGGATGGGGAGAGAAGGACAAGGTTCCTTCTGTCCTTTGCTCCAAGCATCTCCTGCCCAGGGGGAGGGTTGGCTCAGTGACGCTCTGCTCCAGGGCTGTGGTGCCCCCACTGTTCCCACTCCCCGTGAGCCCAGTGAGGCTGTGGGATGCCCCAGGGAGGTGAGGAGGGGTTACCTGCAGCGTTGGTGCCGAACTCCAGCTGGCTGCTCCACTCGGGGCTGCAGGAGGAGCTGCCGGACCCACACTCGCTGGCTGCCTGCAAGAGCCCAGAGCAACCGTGTGTCACCTCCTCTGGCATGGCCGAACCCCAGCAGCCACCCCAAAGCCGCCCCGGGGGCTCATCCCACAGCAGGACACCCCTGTGGAGGGGGGCACGTCCCTCCCCACCTGGAGGAGCCAACAGCACGCGGGGTCCCCAGGACCCACCAGGGCCAGATGCTTCCTTAACCATAAAGGCTGAAAAAAATCCTTTTCTTTGGGATGCTGGCTGCAGAGAAATGGGGCTCCTCGCTCACTGCAGGTAAAAAGGTGTCTCTTTCCCCACTGATTATGAGAAAGGGCTAGAGACGAACAAATGTCCTTGGGCAAAATAGCTTTTTGCTGAGAATCGCCTGATCAGGCTCATAAAAAATGACACACGGGCTGGATGCCCTCAGGCCATCCCTACGGGAGGGGGTTTGGGAAAAGCTTTTGGCAGTTTGATTTGTGTATTTGGGGCTGAGTAGTTATTTTGAAGAAAAGAGCTGACAGCATGAAAAATGAGACCATTACTCAGCAAAACTCAGAATTCACTCTTTTTGGGGTGTGTCTTTATGTGGGAGTGGGTGTCAGCTCAGGTAAAACCCCAAATGTGATTTATATTAGCAACCCCATGGACCCAACTCTTTGTAGCAGACTAGAAATGGCACTTTGGCTCTTCAAGCTCATGGCAGCACAGGATAATTAATTAACACATGGACTTATTTCCCATTAAAGCAGGAAATTCTTACAGATATGATCTTTTTTTTCCCCCAAAATATTGGCTTTTGTATCAATATGTGAGCCCCTGGCTACTCCTGGGAGAAGGGGCAGCTCAGAACAGAAGTGACAAAGGGACAGCTCAGCACAGTTTTGGGTACATTTGCAAATCCAAGTGGATTCTGGGAAGTGGAAATTGGATTCTGGTATCCAGGTAGATTCTGGCATTAAAGTGGATACTGGGAAGTCCTGCAAATACGTAGGATGGAGCCTGAATACTTTTTCATTTCTTTATTCAGCATTAAATTGGACTACCTGGGTACTTACTGGTTTGTCCCTTAAATCCCTTAGTCTGGAAGGACATCTGGGATTCCCTCTTCTGGGCCTCTGATAAAGTCCTTCCATATCTATATCTGTATCTATATTGGCATCTACATCTACATCTATATCCATATCTGTATCTATATCTATATCGGTATCTATATTGGTATCTCTCTGCATCTATATCCATATCTATATCTCCATATATCTATATGTCATATTTATATCCATATCTACATTACTTATTTCTGTATCTATATCACCCATAGCTACATTATCTATATCTCCATGATCTGTATCTATAGATATACCTGTATGTCATTTATATATCTATAGATAATCTGTATAATCTTCACAACTATCTGTATGTATTTATATAATCTATGTCTATAATCTGTATCCACCTCTATAGCTATCATGTTCATATCAATTTCATCTCTATCTATAATTTATCTATATGATCTCTATACCTATAGACCCGTATCAGCAAAGCCTGTACCAATACATACACCCACATCTATCTATCCCATCTGTATCGATCACTTCTCCCTACACTGTAGCTGTAGTTTCAGCTCTCTTTGCATTCCCAGATCCAAACCTCAGCGCAGCAGGGAACCACATGCCCAGCCATCCACAGGAACCAGGGGGCAGATGAAAATACCTCTCAAAAACTTGGTTAAATGACCAAAATCTTGCGGTGTGACAGGTCCTGGCTCTCTGGGGGCTGTGGCAGGACACAACTACTGAGTGTCCTCACCCACTTCAGTCCGAGAAACCAGAAGTATCCCTGTGCCACCCCTCTCATCCCCTCCTCTGCCTGGGTGTGAGCAGAGAGTGTTTATTTTATATTTTATGCTTTATATTTTATTTTCATATTTAATATTTTCATTTCTATTTTTGTATTTAGTATTTAATTTTATTAATTTAAATATTATATTATATTTTCATTTAGTTTAGTTTTATGTTATTTACTTCATTTTTACCTTTCCCACCTGTCCCCAGCCCAGGATCATGCGTCACTCGCACACACGGCCCCAACACCCATTCAGAGGGACAGAGCGGCAGCAGCCCCGTCCCGCAGGGATGAGAGCACTCGGCCGGGTGGGATCATTGTCCCCGTGCCCCCCGGCCGGACCCACTCCCACAACCACCCAG
>VZRO01001468.1:38253-52178 GCA_013397915.1 Daphoenositta chrysoptera | reverse complement strand
AGGAGCCAGTGCCCCGGAGCTTTTGCAGTGCCTCTGCTTGGGGTTACCCCCAGAGGGAATCACCCCTACAGAGCAATGTCCCCCCAGAGAATCACTGCCCTATGGCATCACCCCCAAAGGGCTTCAGCCTGAAATGGCATCAACCCCTTAAAGCATCGTCCCACAGAGCGTCACCCAGACAGAATGGCACCCCAAAATGACATTACCCCCACATAACATCATTCCCATATGGCATCAACCCCATAGAGTGTCATTCCCATAGGGCATAACCTCCATAGGGCATTGTCCCCATGGAGCATCACCACCATAGAATGGCACCCCGAAATAACGCCACCCACATCAGGCATCACCCCCATAGAGCATCACCCTTAAATGCCATCCCCCTGTAGACCATCGTCCCATAGAGTATCACCCCCACAGAGCATTGCTACCCCCGCAGAGTGTCACCTCCATAGGGCATTGTCCCCATAGAGCATCACTCCCACGTGGCCTTATTCCCGTGGAGTGTCACCCCGGAACGGCATCACCCCACAGAGCGTCACCCCCGTTCGCATCACCCCGCGGGCAGCACGCCCCGCACGCTGTTCCCAGCGCAGGCCGGGGACCCGGGGCCCCCCGGGGACACTCACGGCGGCCGGGGGCCGGAAGCGCAGGTCCCGCTGCTCCCGCTCCTGCTGGTTGAGGGAGCTGAGCAGGCTCTGCAGCCGCTCGATGTACTGGATGGCGCTGCGCAGGATCTCCACCTTGGGCAGCCGCTGGTTGGGGTTCAGGAGGGTGCTGCGCTTCAGAGCCTCGAACGCCTCGTTCACCTTCTTGAGCCGCCGCTTCTCCCGCAGCGTGGCCGCGCGCCGCCGGTCCATGGACACCGATTTCCTCTTGCACACCTTGCAGGCCCAGGGCAGGCACTGCCCGGGACAGTGCTCGGCCAGCGCCTCCTTGTCCTCCAGAGCCGCCCTGCCCTGGGCGCACAGGGCCGCCTCGGCGCGCTCCGGGAACGCCGCGGGCTCGTAGGCCTGCAAGCGGGAGCCCAGGAAGTTTTCTCCATCGTAAAACCTCTGCTCTGGGAAAAAGTACGGGTTGGTCTCGAAGAGCTCCATGGGCGGCTCGGGGACGTGCGCGCGGCTCGGGGTCGGCTGCTCCCTCTCCCCGCGCCAACTGCTTGGTGCCATTTAAACCCCGCCGCTGGCATTAAATCACGGAGATAAATATAGAAAACCCAAAGGAAACCTGAGCCCACCCTAAGCTGCTGCCTCACATCAAAACTTGTCCGTCTGATTCCATGTGCTCTCCCCACGGGGATTACAGTGCCCGGCCCGGCGGGGCTGGGGGGGCTGGCACGGCGGGGGGGCGCAGCTCGGCTGAACCCGAACAAGGGCTTTGTGTGAGCCCCGAGGTGCCACTGGGGACGGCGGGCGGCTGCCAGCTCCCCCCCGGCATTCCTGCGTCATCTGGTCCCTTCAGTTACGGCCGGGTTGTGGGAGCCATGGTGGCCTCCTGGCCAATCTGCCTGACCAGGGCACCCCCATCCTTTCAGGCTGCCCCCCTGCATCTCTCGGCACCCCTAATCTGTGCCTTCCCTGCGGTGGGACCCAACACCAGCACAGCATCCTCCCCTTCCCAGTCCTTCCCACCTCCCGATCCTGCTCTGCCGCATATTCCCCATGGCCCCATCCTGCCCGGTCCCTGTTACACTGATCCCACTTCTGCTGAAGCCTAGGGGAAGCCTCGGAATCCAGCCCTGGGAGGGATATCCCAATGCAGGGAGCACCCCGGGCTCCAGTCCCATCCCTGTGGACACCCCTCTCCATGCTCACCAGTCCCAGTTCCAGCTGCTGTGCCTGCTGCCTGTCCTGCTGGAGCAGAGCAGGCAGGAGCAGGCAGGACAGAGCCAAGCCCAACCTTTCCTCTGCCATGGGCTTCTTGAAGGTGCCCAGCCAAGTCCCTTATCACATTTTTGTCACAAAATCCACATTCGTGGCTTCTCCCATGCACCAAACCCAAAGGACACCTTCTCCCACATGTCTCCAGGTTCCAGCAGAGCCAGGCTGGGCTCGACCCTCTCCCAGCTGGCACTGCCTCATCCCACCTGCTCTCCTGTGCTGGCCTCTGTACCTGTGGATAACCAAAACCCCAATGCCATCCTGATGCACCTCTCTCCCAGAAAAGACACATTGCTCACACATTCCCGATAGAGAAACTGAGGCACACCCAGCAGCAGCAGCGTGAGGGGGATTTTAACTCATCCCCAGCCCTCCCTGCTGACTCCAATGGCTTGGCCACATCTCTCCAGCTTTGTCTTTAATTCAGAGGGGGTTTTTCTTTTCCATCTGGAACATCAGAAACCATCTCCCTTCTCCTCCTATTCCTGCTCCAGGCCAGATTCCAGCTGAGGGATTGGTCAGTGGAAAGAATGTCAGCAAAGTGCAGGGCCAACCCTGCCGGGATTTTCCTTCCCCAAATTCCCCCTCCTCGGAAAGGCTGTGCTGTGGCACATTCCCTGTGCCCACTATCAGCACCCTTGCTCACTTGGGGTTGATTTCTGGCCTTTTTGGAACCTGCCATGATGTTCTTCTCTCCTTGTGATTTCTTTGGGGAGAGGAGCTTTCCAACACCTCCTCACCCTGATTCCTGCTCTCTCTGGGTTCCAGCCCTGTGGATTTGCTGTCCCCATGGCGTTAACATCTATGAAAGTCTTCACTAAGGAAAGCAGGACCTGCAGCCTTGAGGCTCACCCTCAGCACAGCCCCTGTGCTCCCCACAGTTGGTCGAACTCCAAAATACTCAAAAAGGAAAGAAATCAGAGCATCAACTTGCCCCTTGCCTAAAGAAAAAGCACTAGAAGGGTTGAGAAGAGACAGGATTCATCTTTCAGATGTGCAGAGGTGCCCATGGCCGGAGTGAAGGCTTTAGGAGTGAGCCTGAGGGCTTCACATCAGCTCCACCCCATCACATCAAGCAGCTTGAGTCCCTCATGGGCACCTTTATCAGTGGCACTTGGTGGACTTGACCCCAGTGACCCCCTTGAGCTGCAGCTGCATCCCTGGGTGAGAGGTGTCAGGACCACCCTGGCTCACTGTATGAATGGGCTTTTTGGAATTGCAGGAACATGTTTGGAGGGTGAGAGACGCGGTGGTGACATAACGGGCTCCACAGGCACGTGGCTGACCCGCACAGGGGAGAGGTCAAGCATTTGGCAATTCATGAACAGAGGCAGCACCCGTGGGGCAGCGCCGGCCACGTGTCCCTAGCCAGAGAAGTGGGACAAGCCAGCCCCGACAGGCCGCCAAGGCCACTGTGTCCCCACGGCTGAGCGGGAAGGGGAGACAGAAGGCAGCACATGGAGATGGGGACGGAAGGGCACTCAGTGGCAGCGTGGGGTCGGCACTGGGAAGAGGGACCCCACTGGGGTGGCAGTCCCAGTGCCTGCACTCGCTCCAGCTCTGTTTGGGGGTCTCATTCAGTGACGTGGGAGCAGGGATAATGCTGTGCCCACCCAACTGCAGCTCTGCAGCTCCTTCAGCCCCTCCACGCCATGGATGACCCCAACCCTGAACACAGTGAAGGGACACGGCGGGGTCTGGGGTCTGTGGGTCCAGCGGGCTCATCCCCGTGGATATCAAATCTAGGATAATTAATCCCATTGGGCAAGTAGCCATCATCAAGGGACCCCGTGTCTGGGCTGCAGCGAGGCTCCCATCATGGCCCACCCCACCCCACTAAGGCACCTGCTGGGGGACGGGCGAGCATGGCCGCTTTTCCCGGTCCCGTGGGTGCCCACGGCCGCCGAGGCTGTGCCCCGCGTAGTTCGGAGCTGAGGGGGGATTAGGGCTCTGCTGCCGGCTGTCAGGTTATCCCGTGATGGATGGTGGCGGCTGGGAGGCAACACAAAGCCACGCTGTGTGAGCCCCGGGCAGAACGTGCTGCGATCCGTCACAGGGTGACCTTCCCCCGGCCGGCGGGGGCCTCGCGGGGACGGCTCACCCCGGCACAGCTGGCGGGGAGGGCAGCCACGAGCCCAGAGCTAAAAATACCCGTCCATTGAGAAAATCCCAGAGAGGAGGGTTTGTCCCGGCTCCTCCGGGGCAGTTTCCCAAGCCGGTGGCCAGGTCGGCGGAGCGGGGTCACGGACAGACACCCAGGGGCTGCCTCGGCTGTTTTGTTTTCCCACCACGTCTTATGGTCTGGATTTGCTGAGTTTTGGGGACACACGTGAGCGTGTTGCAGCCTGGCGAGTGTCCCTCCCAGCGCACAGAGCCTTATCCCGTGCATGTCCCTGTTCCCTGCTCGGAGCTGCACACACGGCTTGCACATCCCTGCCTGGGGCGTGGAGCTGTGCCCGCGCTGGAGAGGCGATGGTGGGGATGGTGCCCGCCTGGTGAGGAGTTTTGGGTGCCCAAAGCAGCATCTACACCTCGGGGTGCCAGGAGCATCCCGCTGATGGGGAGAAGATGGGGAAAGCCAGGGCCCAGAAGAGATCATCCCACTGGGATTTCAGCACAGGAAAGGCGTCTTACCAAAATGCCACTTCCAGTCGGACCCACCCTCCCCACCCCCACCGGGCACCCCACAGTCCCACAGTCCCACATCCCCTCTCGCTTTCCAGGCTCAGCGGCATCCCTTCCTGCCGCCGTGACAAGTCGTAACATATTTGGGAGCAGCTGCAGGCGGCGGGGAGATGCTTGGCCCTGTCCCCGCTCTCGGTCGAGGAATGTGGAGCAGACCTCTCCTCCGACACCCGGGATTTCCGACGTGCCTGCTCGCCGGAGATTTGGGACGGCGACAGCTGCTCGGCCAGGATGGCGCTCAGCAGAGCCTCCCCGTTCAGCCCCAGCCCGAGGCTTTGCACATCCCCATCCTGTCCTGCTGGGGGGTCGGGGTTAGTTTGGGGTCCAGCCCGTGGGGAGCGATGGGGGATGATGTCCTGCTGTCTGTCCCGGCAGGGATGGGAGCAGCGGTGACAGCACCAGCAGACAACCCCTCCCTTACCCATAAATGCCAACTCGTCCACTTTGGGTTCCCTGGTTGGCTGGGAGGGAGGTGGGACAGGGCTGCTCCTGCAGCTCTTGTGACCCCATGGGGCTCAGCACCTTTGGTGCCCCCTCACTCCCATCCAGGTGCCCCAGTTCCCCCACCAGAAAATCAGGGATCATGATGGAGGTCTAAAATCTGTCTGGAGAACAGTTTTATTTTGGTTATTAACTGTCTTTGCAGGCTTGACTGGGAGGGAGGTGAGGGATCAACAGAGAGGTGCCGGTGGCTGAGAAGCCCCTGGTCCACTGGATCCCAGTTTGGGGACAATACTGGGTGCCCCACCATACCAACCCACTGGGCCCAGTCTGGGTATTTTAGTGGGTGCCCTGCTGCAATCACCCTGTGTGTCCTGACCCACCAGGATCCCCGTTTGGGGACCAAAGCAGGTACCCTGACCCACGAGTCTGTTGGTTCCCAGCCCAGGGGCACATTGGGTGCCCTGGCCTCCCTCCTTGCCCATGCTGTTCAGGGGATGCTCTGCCCCACTGCAGCACTAAACCTCCTGTGTTTCTGCCCCTCCATGGCCTCCCGTGCTCCATAACCCCATGGCCTGGACATGACCCCTCCCCTTCCACTCCCTAGCCCCAAATTACAGCTGGAGGAGGGATTCACCCAGCAGGACCCCCACTAATGAACCCCCCTGTGGGGTTTCCCTTCTGGACCACCACCCCCGCCAGAGGCAACCCCAGCTACTCCATTCCCTGCATGGTGGCTCCGTCCGGGCTGTCCCCACTGTGTCACTGAGGGAGTGGGGGGGACTCGGGCTGTCAACAAGGGCTGGTTTTCCCCGGAGTGGGACAGTGCGGCAGCAGCGAGTTGCAGGACAGGTGGGTGTTTGGAGGAAGACCCATGAATGTGAGGGATTCAGTAGTGACATGTGGCGGCTGTTTGACCCCGAAAGGGGACAGCTGTCCAGGCAGGGGAGGGCATGATGCCCGGGGCCAGGACCTGGGGACAGCAGTGTCCCTTGGCACCGACAGCAGCGTTCCTCAGCAGGGACAAGCCTGACACGGGATGCCTGGAACCAGCAGGGAGGGCCGGGAGGGATCTGGGTGGCTGCCAGCCAGGTGTCCTGGGTGGGTGACCATCAGCTTGTCCCTATGGAGGGCATGTTCCATTCCCTCCATGGCCTGACTGGGGCTGATGCTGCAGGACCAAGGTCTGGTGAATAGAGGAAAAAGGAGCTTGTGATGCTCATGGCGAGCTTTCAGGACATGAGCCGGTGACTCCTGTATTTTTCTGCTCCCACCCCAAGTGACAGCAAATTTTGGCACAAGGAGTTGTGACACTCACCCTCATCTCCCCCCATGGAGGGCACCCCCTGGTAACTCAGGGAGGGAAGGTTGTGACGATTTTGTGGCTTCAGAGTGGGATTTCCCGGGGGACAAGGGACAGCAGACTCCCCCCCTTGACATGCCAGCAGTGATGCCGGACGCGCCGGTCCCCAGGGAGGGGCCCCCAGCCCTTCCGGAGGGGCCCCACCCTGCAAATTCCCCTGGCAGGGGCAGAGCCTTTCGGTCCCTCCCCTCCTGTCCCCCCCGGTGCCCCCCCTGTCCGGGGGGCCGAGCCTCAGCAAACCCCGACCCCCACTCGCATTCCCAGCTGTCGCCGCTCCGGCACCGCTGCCGGCACCGCTCCGGGGGCTGGAGGAGAATCCCGGCCCGGGGCCGGGCAGAGCTGCACCCCATGGGGGTCTGGCCCGCGGATGTCCTGCTCTCAAAGAACTGGTGGAGCTGGAGCACAGGCAGGGGAGAGGAGAGCCAGGAGGATGAGGAGGGGCTGGGAAGGGTGAGAACGCCTCGGGGTTTTTGGTGTAGGGAACGGAAACGGTGTAGGTGTTTTTGGGGTGCTCCCCGTGCCCTATTTCAGGGGGTCAAGCTCCTCCCAGCCCATCTCAGCCACTGAAGAAATGCAACCCCTGGCTGCATGCGAGGAAAAATGCCTTGAAAGGCAAATTTGTGGAGCCATGAAGTTGTGACCGAGGATAAACCCTCCATTCCTTGGTCAGGTGGCCCGAGGGTCCCATGGGACCGGGGAGGGTCAAGGTCTCCGGCTCCGCGCAGGAGGAAGGGCAGAGGGAGGCTGGAGGGATGAAGGAGGGATGGCAGGAGGGATAGAGGAGGGATGGCAGGAAGGATGAAGGAGCCATCAGCCACCGCAGCTGGACGGCAGAGGGCACCAGCAGCTCTGTTATCCACAGCCGAGTCCGGATTCAGGGAGGCACACCGCGACTCGGAGCCCAAAAGCAACTCAGACCCCTTTGAAACCTCCTTTTTTTAGGGGGAACCCGCCCTGCTCTCCGCAGGATCCAGGGTGGGGCCCCAGCCCTTTGCCTGGGGACTGAGAGAGGGGATCAGGATCTGGAAAGCCGTGAGATGTTCCCCTTGTATCCAGCTCCAGTTTTCCAGCAGGAATGATCCCAGATATTTATTTCTGACCCCCCTATGGGAGAAAATCTCGAGGTTTGTTTTTTCCCGCGGCGTAATGACCCCAACAGGTGGTTTTCCTGCCCGACGGCCGAAAATAGCTTCCAGGGTTTGGCTTCCTGCGGTTCCTGCCCCAGTCACAGTTCCCTCGTTCATGTTTTGGGCCAAAACATCCTAATCCGGGGAGGGGAGGCTCCAGGGAGCTGGGGGGACTTCCCGGAAACATTTTCTGTTGCATTTTCCTGCTCATCTGGAGATAAAATTTTCCTGGAGAAGGAATTTTTGGCCTCAGCTGGAGCAGACACATTTTCCCCCAGATCTGTTTTGGGGACCAACCGGCTTTCATCCCATAGGGAGGGACAGGAATGTGATTTGAGAGGTTCCCTTCTCTATTTCTTCTGCAGCAGAAATATAAGATATATTAATATTAATATTAATATAATATTATAGTAGATTAATTGTACAGTATATTTAATGTTATAGTTATTATTCTTATTCTTATTATTATTTCTTCTATTTATTCTCTTTCTCCTCTGTCCCTCATGGGATGCTCTTTCCCAGTGTCCGTGTCCCATCTGGTCCCTTTGGCCCCATGGATTTAATTGCTTTTGGGGGGTGCAATGGCTGGGGGCGGGGGGAACCCCTCAGCCACTGGAGTTCACATTGGTCTCTGCCCTTTCAAGAGCATTTATTTAGGCATGTGAAACTGGGAGCCCCAGTTGCCCCTGGGGCTGGGCAGGTCCCTTGTCCCTAGGAGGGGACCCTGGGCTGCAGGCGCTGTCCCCAGGAGGGAACCCTGGGCTTCTTTCCCAGTTTCCAGTGCCTGGGTACCTTTTAATCCCAGGAGTCCCTAGAGTTGCAACATCCGAGCTTCTGCCAAGCTGTAATATTTTGGGAAGGGTGAGCAGGTGTGTCATGGGGACACATTGGGGAGGGTCCTTCCCTGCTCCAGCCTGGATGGAGGAGACGGGCATGGATGGCATACAAGGATGCTCCAGCCAAGGCTTTTCGTGGAAGGGGCTGCTCCGGGGGAGAGGAGAGGAAATTTGGGGCTATTGGCCTCACAACGTCTGTCTGGGGTCTCTGCCCTTCAGCCTGGTGCTTTTCCCAGCCTTTCCCAGCAAGGGAATGCAGTGCTTGCATTCCCCCTCGACCCCGTCTCTGCTTCCCCGGAGCTCGGAGAGAATGTGGGGAGTGCCAGCCCCCCAAAACTGCAGCCCTCGGCCTGTGCATCACTGATGGATCCCCCTTTTCCCTCCTCTCCAACCCCTGGAGCCATGCGGCATCGCTGTGGCAGCAGGTCCGGGGGCATCGCCGAATCACATCCCCGGCACAGATTCCTCCGGGGCTCCGCGGAGTGAGGCTGGGGGACCCCAGGCCAGGCCCTGCCCCCCAGATGCCCCAGTCCATGGGAGGGGGGGGTGCAAAGGCAGCAGAAACCTCCGCGTCCAACGGAGCTGATGCGCTCCGAGCTCGTGGCAGGGACTTCTGGCCCCGCGTCCCCGAGGAGGGCGCCCAGCTGTGGGAACATCTCCCCGATCGTCCCGGGGCTGCTGTGGGCCCTGCGGAATGTCAGATGTCCCGCTGCAGCGTCACCGTCCGGGACAAGCCACTCCCCAGGGATCGGCTGGGACGCTGCTTTTGCCGGCGCTCGGATGGTTCCAGCGGTGTTTGTGCTGCTCTAGGGCCACGGGGGGAACGGTTCCAGCTGGAAGAGGAGAAGTGGAACAGGGCAGGAGGCGGATCTCCTCTGCTGATAAGGAATTTTCCACGTCTTCCATAGGAATCTGCAGGTTTAGGCATGTGGGAAGGGTTTGAACAGCTTTTCCTACAACAGAGAACCTACCCGGTGAATTGCTGCCCTGAATTAATTTCCGGATATAAAAGAATTCTCCTTAAATTGGTTGGATGGCAATAATTTGGGCAGCAGCTGAGTGCAGGGCTCGGAGGCTGCAGGAGCTGGGTAGATGAGCTTTCCTCTTGGAGGGTGGTGAGGTGGTTACAGTCTGAGAATGTGAGTGAGGGGAAAAGCTCAGTTACCGAAGCTGAGAGCTGTAAGTGACAGCTGGAAGCTAAAAGCAGGGAATTTAAAAATAGAAATATGGTACATAATACTAAAGTGAGAGATACGGGCTTGGGGAGCAGCAGCCATGGTGTCCTTTTTGCCACCTCTCCATCCTCACGCAGACGCATTGATCCAGCCCAGCCCAGTCCTCCTCGGACATTTCCCTCTGCCACTGTCACTCCTTCATCCCAGTTTTCTCCTACACCCCAAATCCTCATTTTCCAGCACCCCTATGGTGTCCCCAGGCCATCACAGCCCCAGGTCTGGGGCTGGTCCTGGGCTCTTCCAGCCACAACACCCACTCAGTTCTTTATCCCCTCCCCAGTATTTCCCCAAAGATCAATTAGAAAATTATTTTAGCATCTCCGAGATCCATGAAGGGAAGCGGTTCCCTTCACTCATCCCTTGAAGCAAACCTGAACTCATATTTTTCCTTTTACATTTCCCTCTCACACAGCTATTTTTTTCCTTTCCTTTTCCCGAGCAGTCCCAGTCTCTCTGGCAGTTTCACGCCAGTCTTTGCCCCAGAAGGATCTGTCATCACTGCTGGGTGTTCCAGAGCCCTCACAGCACCAGACTCCCTCCTCCCTCTCCACGGCACGGCAGGGCTGGAGGCAGCAGGCACCGTCCTGCCCTTCCACGGGCCACCGCAACTGGAACCGGAGGCCAAACAGCGCTGGGTTTGTTCAAGGGGTGGCCCTGGAGAGGGGGCAAAGGGTTTGGACCGTTCTCTGAGCTGCTTGGCGGAATTGGAAAGGTTTAGCCTCCTCCTGGCCCACAGAGCCAGCTGGAAGTGGTGGCAGGAGTAGCCCCTGGCCCTCAGCCTGGCTCGATAACACTCCCGGGGCTCCCTGGGGAATAAAATAATCCCGGTGTGGTGAGAAAGAGGCAGCAGCGCCGAGGCAAAGGGCCCGGTTGGGGTGTGGGGGCGGACCTCGGGACAGACCTCTGCCCTACCCCACTGTCCTGCCAGGGACGGCGCTGCCAGAGCTCCCCGGGCTCGGAGGAGTTCTCTCTTCTTCTTGATGTCTCAGCAGTTCCTCTCTGACAGGGAAGCACAAAAGCCTGGCAATATCCTGCTGTGCCAAGGCACCCGGCACAGTGACCCAGCTGCCTGTGGGCAACATCTGGCTGGCATCTGGCAGGGATCCGAGTGGGGCCTGACCCATTTCGTTACTATGGGGATCTGTAGCATCGTGGATGTAGCATCTACACAGGCTAGAGGGAACTGGGGCGCATCCTTGTGCCAGCACAGGGCTGAGGCATCTCAGGCACCTCCTGTGACTCAGTTTCTCCCTCAGCACACGGGCAGCGCTGCCAACCCCCTTCCCAACCTGCTCTGAGTGACAGGGGTGGGATGTGTTCAGTGGGAACAGGCAGTCCACGGGGAAACAGCCTTTCCTTCATCCACTCTCTGAGATTTGCTGGTTTAAATTATCTCCTGGGATATTTTCTGTGCTGTGTCATTGCTGCTGAGCATCTGCTGCCAAGCCCATACAGGGATGCACCACCCTAGAGAAGTCTGGTGCTCCTTGCTCCCCAGACGGCTTCCCAGGGCCGTGTATCCCATTAAATGGAAGAGAAACTGAGCACAAGTCATAGAGCAGCCATGTCCTGAGTGAGGTTCCCAGGGCTCTGTGTCACTGGCACACACAGAGTGGTGGCCCCAGCACTGTGGGGAGAGCATCACTCCCAAACATCTCAGCACAGTGGAGGCCTCCTTGGAAAAGCTCTGGGGTTTCCTTTGTTTGCTGCTTCTTTGCCTTGTGCCATCCTGTGTGGACCCACCAGACCGTGGCACTCAGGGGGTCATTCGTCCTAATTAATATCTCTCAAAGCCATCAGCCCTCCAAGCACATATCCCTGTGCTGCTGGCACCAGCCGCGCTCCTAATTAACTTTCCAAACTAAGAGGCCCCTTTCCATGACCAGAAGTGCTGTGAGATGGCTGCCATGATGGAAGACGTGGAGAAATTCTCAACTTCTCCTGCCCTGAGCACCCGGAATGGCACCATGGAGTTGCTCTTTCTGTAGGTAAACTGAGGAAGGAGGGGGAATTCACACCCCAAAGAAAAGCTGAAGAAAGATGGGCAGAAATGAACTCCCCACGCCCTGACTTGTCTCTCTGGAAAAGCATTTCTTGGCTGCTGCCGAGCCCTGGGGGTTCAGTCAGGGTTTGGTCTCATCAGCTGGCCCAGACATGCCACAGCCCTGGGTGCATCCTGCTGGCATCGAGCCAGGCACCAACCATCCCTTCCTGCCATGGCCACAGGCTGCTCCTGTCCCCGGCTCACGGGAGCTGATGCAGGAAGCCACACCATGTCCCCTGTTCGTCCCACTTCATCCCATCTCTCCCTGTGTGCCAAGGGTGGCACCAGGTATTTATCCATAGCAGCATCGTCCAACACTTTGGGATCTTCACAACCCATTGCAGCTCTCAGGACATTTTCTCCTTACAAACCCCAGAAAGAGCCTGGAAGACCTGAGTAACTTTCTCAGTGTTCGATGCTCACTGGAAAATTCCTTTTCATGGGTTTTTAAGGAATCCCTGCCACTCTTTGGACACATCCCCAGCTTGGTGTCAGGAGAATGAACGGATGATCCCTGTCTATCAGGAATGGGTTCTGTGCAACCACCTGTATCAATCTGGTCATCCAACCTCTGCAGCCTTTGCCCAAGCCCTGGGACACTTTGCTTTGGCTGGTGAGAGAGTTTGGACCCCCGCTGGCAGGTCAGCAACCAGCAGCTCCTTTTTGGCTTAACATGGGGGGTATTAGGGGTGCTGCTAAAATTTAGCATTCAGGGGCACAAATCCAGGGAGGGAGAACAAACTGCAAACCCACAAAGGAAAAGGATCGGTTTTAATCTCTGTTTGGGAGATTTGCATACAATTAGGCCGGGCCCTGCCTGCGTTCACTTCCTCATTGCACTCCCGTGAGGAACCTGCCGGTTTTCCTTCCCTGCTCCCAGCCAGAGGTTGATTGCAAGGACACTCACCCTAGGAAAGTGGTGGGCAAGGGGTTTTGGGCTCTCTGGGAATGCCCTTTCCACTCTCAGTAGCCCATCCTGAGCACCCCCATCCCACGCCCTGCCTCTGGATTTAGGGGCTCAGCCACAGGGGGCATCGCTTTTCCCTGCAGTGGAGGAGGTGTGAGGAGATGCTGCGGGATGCGAACGCTCCATAAATAGCGCCGTGTTTACAGGAGCCTGTGAGCCTCGGTTTATTTTTCTCTCTGCAGAGCAAAAAGATCGTTCAGACCAAACTAAGCTGATCTCGCCCTGCTGCTGGCACAGCCCAGTGCCCAGAGGTGGCACAATGCCACAGTCCCCAGACAGCCCTCGGACGCTGGGACCCCCAGCTATTTGCTGGCCGCTTGCCCAAGGAGGAGAGCAGGGACCCCGTGGGACACGGACTGATGGAAAATCAGCTCTGGGTTGGGATGGTCCCACGCTGATCCCATCCCTGCTGTGGGGTGTGCCGGCTCTGATGAGGAGAGGGATGAGGGGCAGCCCCGAGGGGCAGACACAAGGGCTGGGACATCTCTCACGAGGCAGAGCAGAGCAGAGGACAAGTCCAGTCCCGAGTATCACCAAAGGAGGGAGAAAGGACGGGGAGAGGTGCAGATGGGGGTTGGGAGAGTCCCTTGCCCCACGTCTGAGGTGCTGTTCCCTGCACCACTTGAATAAACCAGCCCCACTCCTGCAAAGTGATTTATGTAAGATGAGCTTTGCAGGTGCCTGGTCCACATCCTGGGGTCCCTGGAGGGACTGGCTAGTTCAACTCCATCAGTGAGATCGAGCCCCCAGACCCATTTTCTCTGTGCTGCCCGGCCCGGGAAGGGGAATTGGGGGTTGACCATATTCCCTCAAACTTCTCCTAGAACCTTAAAAAGTGTCTGATCCAGTCTCAGCAGCAGTTCGGTGCCACCATTCCTCCACACGCCTTGTGTGGACAGAGCCTTCTCCTCCCCCAGGGACACAGCCCCTCCCCAGCCCGGGGACTGCCGTTCAGAGGATGAAGAGTACTTTGGGGGTCTCACCCCCCTCCCACCCCAACAGTGATTTTGGGTGAGGCACTGCCAGCTAGAGCCCGGGTGAGCACCGAGAGCTCCTTGGGGCCGTTCGGGTCTGACTTGGGGTCCCGACGCCGTCCTGGGGCACAGCCCCGAGCAGCGCTGCCCGTGCCGGGGACGGGCCGGGTCCTCGCCCACCCCAGCTCAGGCTCTGCCTCCGCCCTCCCCTCCCCGCCCCGATCCTCTGCTCACACCCGATCTCAAAAACAGGTTTTAGCGTTAAAACCGGAGCCCGACTCGTGTCGGCAGCGTTGGGGCTGGGACCGGCTCCGCTGCTCCTCCCGCTGCCGCCTCTCCCCGCTCCTCCCGGTCCTGCAGCCTCCGCCAGGCC